>JAOXJP010286573.1:0-33519 GCA_025762735.1 Platanus orientalis | reverse complement strand
AACCATGGCACTATTGGCCTTATTACAAAATTACCACTAATTAACACTTCTAAAATAAGAAAATAACAGAAAAAATATACTCTACTAGACTTGATAAAGAGGACTATCCATGATCCTCTAGCTTTTTCCTCTTGATATGGTATGCTCCCGCATCATAATTCTTCTGGATGAGTTGGATCTCTTCATTGAAGATGATGAATAGGTTTCACTAATTTCCCCTTGAATAAAAATAAAAAGAAAAAAAAGACGGTCAGTATGTTGAAAAAATGCTCACTGAATTACAATCCAGAAGAAGAAGAAATTTGTATCAATTGGTTGAGAGTGTGAGCTCTCGCTTGAAAGAGAGATCAATTGACCATTGTTTTTTATTATATATATAGACAAAACAAAACCTTGGAGGTTTTGGAACTTGGAACCTCCAAGGTTTTGTTTTGTCTCTTTCCCTATTTTTATTCTTGTATTTATTTATTTATTTATCTCTCTTGTTTGTAATTCAACTAAGTGTGATCAGCACTCTGTAATTGGATTGGCAGGCATTGTTCATTAACGCAGTTTTTTGCTATTCTACAGCTCCTTTAGAAAGCATCAAACCGAACAGTGTATAGTTCAGCTTGCAGCTTTTGCACCGCAACTACAACAACAACAGCAACTGCAACAGCAACAGCTTGTCCACAACTCATCATCCCCTACAGAGACTCTACGGTCAGTGCCTGATGCTTTATTAACATTGTAAATCATCCTTGATTAAGTGGTTGCAATTTCGATCAGACAACAGAAGCCCAAAGCTCATTATTTCTGTTCCAGTTATGCATTGTTCATCAAGCCATGTTGTTACCAAAATTGTTTAATCCATATCTTTAAAATTCATTCTGCACTGTTCTTTAACTCCCCCCCCCCCTCCTCCAAAAAAAAAAGAAGAAGAAAGAAATAACTGTGCTTCATTATCCATCCATTGCTTGTTATGACAGAACTTAGAGGCCTCAAGAGCGACCTTTGGTGTTGGTATGGAGGGCATGTCATTATGACTCTTAATGATAGATGTTTGTCTTGCCTAAAATAAAAAATCATGGTGTACAGGTACTATCTCAGCTTCTGTATTCATATATGATGAAAAAGAATGAAGGGTTTAGTCATGTACTAGTCATCCTCATAGTTTTGTTTGCCATTGAACCAAATTGCCGAACATTTGGCCATCTCTTGGATGGGTCATAGCCTCTCAAGGTCCGACAAATAAATTGTGCTGAATTATCTAAGCAATAAACTTTTTTTGTGCCAAACTATCTAATGACTCTTCACAATCAAGCAAATAGCCATCATGGTTTGGAAAAATCTGATCTATTTGATATTTGGAATTCCTAACAACATAAACTGATGCAGCACAAAAACATTAATACCAAAATTGATGCAACACACTGGAGATGATACCAAAGTTGATTTAGAATGATAGTTAAGAATCTCAATAAAATCCAAGATATGTAGTGGAAACAAGAATATGGTTATAGAACCAAGAATTTAACTTCAAGCATACTTTAAGTAATCAAGATTTAATGAAAATAGAAGAAAAAACATGATTAGATGGATTTAAAAGAATTAAAACTAGAAAAGAGGAGAAAGAAACCCATTTCTTGGCAAACACCCAAAATTACCAAAATCCCCTTGGTTTTGCATCATAAAATTTTGAAATTTAACGAGGTGATTCTGATGTATAGGAGGAGTATGTATACTAAATTTCAAGTTATTCCAAGATTTCTAGCTATATAAAATTATATGAAAACTCAAGTTGCATACTTAATTCAAGAAACCAGAAAAATGGAGAATAGTAAAGAACAAGAGAAAAAAAGAAGAAAGAAAATAGAAAAGGAGAACAAACAAAAAGAAAATTCCCTTTGGAGTAATCCCTACCCCATGATCTAAGTAATCCTTACAAGGATTTCAAACCAAGGCATAAGACTTGAAGAAAGAGAAATATCACTTGTGAGAGCAAAACCAATGAACAAAATATCGTTCCATGTCGGTATATATCGGTGTTGACCTTGACCGACACAAAACAATGCTGTAACGGAAAAAATACAAAAGTCGTACAGTGTCGACATTTCCACCAAAACCCTAATTTTTATCCTCAAAAAATAAAAAATGTCGATTTTTATGTCAACATTCACCCTAAATGTGAAATCCACCGAAAGCTTACTGCCTGTAAAAAAACAAAACCTAGTCTAAAAACGATAGGAAAATACAGGCTTAAAAGCCTTGCGAAATACGAATCAACAAAGGGAGTTGGAGAACCAGAGAACAAGAGTAGAAAGAAGATAAATAAAGTGATGAAAAAAGAAGAACCTTGAAGTTGGAACTAGGCTGCCATTGACGTTGATTCGTCGTCGCTTGTACCGTTGTCCGTCGCTGCTTGAGCTTGTTAACTTGTTGGTTGAGGATCACCCCTGCCGACTGCCACGATCACGATCACCCTGGTATGTCTCCTCCTCTGAGTCCTCTCTCGGTTTCTCCCTCCCTCCTCTTCCTCTTTATTTTTTTTTTCGGTAGAGCATTGAGGCATCCATCCTCCATCGATTTAAGTTAGATTGTTTGCTTTTTACAAACATATCCTTACTTAAGGTATGTTTTATTATTAATTTGAAGGGTAAATTTGACATGTTACAAAAACCAAATATAAATTTACAAAATCACCCTTCTTTTAACCAATGTCTATACACTATAATAAGGGGTAATTTGATATATTTATTAATTAATTAATATTATGAAATTATTTTTAGATGAAATCGTCTACTGCACCAGAGGACGTTATATGGAATAAAATGCATATTCCATATTCAAAAAATACATCACCCAGCCATTTATTCCATATGATGCTCCCTACTACCCTTGACACCAAATCCTGGACAAAACATCTTTTCCCAATATATTATGTTTTTTTTGATAAATAATAGATACTGTCTAAAATGGTGTTCAGGGCATCTGGTGATTTCATTTGGAATAAAATGGGTGGAAATTTGAAATTTCATCTTAACCCTACCCATTTTATTCCATTTGAAGTCACTTGGTATCCTAGACACCATCCTGAACATCAAATATGGATAGAACATCTATTTCATTTTAGTTTTTGGTAGATGATTGTCACTCTATTGGTACTTTTTTTAATAGAAAATTTCATCTATACTTTTAAACAGAGCGGAATGGCAGAACAAGATTCGTGTAGCCGACCCCAAATAGTTGGGATAAGGTTGTTTGTTGTTGTTGTACTTTTACACCTTCTTTTAAACAATTAAGACACATCTTATTATAAGTTTATAACATATTAATTAGTAGACCCCACCTATTAAATGGTCATGGTTAACCAGTAAACACATTTATAAGAGTTCAATTTGAGATGGAGACCTAGATTCATATATACATGAACAGTCCATAACAAATCTACTAGTAAGCGTAGTTATCTTTTTTTTTTTAATTTTTTATCATGTATTTAATATTGTGTATATGACTTTACATTGATATGTTGCTTTAAAAGTGTGTATTTGTGCTTATTTTATCATCTCTTAAAATATGAATGAATATTTCTAAATATTTCCAAATGTTTCCAAAGTTTTCATGATTCTTACAATATATCTTTCCGACAAATGTCTTTTTTTTTGTCCGACTAACATTTCCATCGACACCGACATTTTGAACCTTGAGCAAAACCAACCAAAAACTTTTGTTAATTTCTTTCATACCAATGCAAAAATGTACAGCCCTATATATAGGCTCACAAACTTAAGAAAATATCAAGAAACCAAATTAGAAACTCTTAAACCACTAGCTTAATTGCGACTTAAGACTTTTTTAAACTTAAAACCATTGTTGTAGTGAAGCTTGGTACAAGGTAGGAAGCTCGCTTCCTAGGAAACTCATTTGAGAAGCTAATTCTATTTTGCTTCCCTAAGTAATGGGAAGCACGCTTCCAAAACATGAGATGTGTGGTGAAGCAAGTGAACACCATTTAGGGAAACGAGTGGAAGCCTTTGGATGACCGAGTAGGTCTGGAGAATCGATTGGGAAGCAATCCAAGAAACAATATTGTATTTTATTTGATATAATCCTATGCTGTTAACATTGAATAAAATATTTTCTATTAGATTTAGTAATGATTTTGTAGGAAAAAAAGATTTTATTCAAATCTAAAGGTTTTTATATGAGGTCTTCTATAGTTTGACTCTAAGATGTAACTCATCTACAAAAAATCTTATGTATGGTAAAATTTAAGGTATAACTAGTGATGTAGCATGCATGTAGGTTAGTGGGTGTGTGCTCAGGAGATAAGAATAAAATTGGTAAAATAAGAAAGAAAATAAACAAGATTCCTACTCGCAAGTTCACATGCTAGTGCATGCAATTCTTCACATTAGGTTTATATGTAATAAATGAATTAAGGCTTGCAAAATAATAAACAATAAAAGAAACCTAACTAATGAGGCAAGTGGTCCAGATAAATTAGGGAACTGAAATTGTAAGATGGATGTCTAAAATCTGATGCTATAAAAGAGAATATTAAAAGTGTCTAATCCAAAAGGCCACGTTATAGGGAAATCAAGCAAAGAAAAAAAAGGTTAGGATTATCGTGAGGTACTTAGCACAGGCTGAAGAATGCTTAAGGTTAAGTAAATCTGGCTGAAAATATAAGGCATGGGGTCAGGAGACTAGTCTAGGGATTTAAACATATGCCTTACCACTCCAACAGTTACCTACTTTAAGGATTCCAGAGAGATATCAAAAGAGGTAAAATAGCACCTGTTTCTTGTATGAATAGTCCCCAATAATATGAATTGAATGCTGCCTTTGAGGTTGATTGAATGGAGAAGCCAAGAACATGCAGTAGCCGAAAGGCCAAGAACTGGGGTGCTGAAAACAGGGTATCGACAGCCTCTATAGAACCAGGTTGTAATGCTGATTTGCAGAAGCTTTGGGGTAGGTTTTCCCCCACACTTAGGGTCGCCCTGGGGTTTAGATTGCGCTGAAAACATCCCTTCACTTAAAGCTTTTGAGTTGTGCTGATGGCCAATATTGTGAAACCTGTACAGGAATAGAAACTCACGCCTGGGGCTAACTTCAGCCAATGTAACTTCAGAAAATTAATGCTTTGATGCAATCTTGCTCTCCTCATAGGGTGGTCTTTGTATTTGATACAATACAGAGGCTTCAAATCATGCTAAACCTTCTTCCTTCGAAGATGGTATACATGATCCCAAATCTGTCCACAATTTCAGGTCTGCCGCCAGCCTTGGATGTCAAGATAGAGACTCCATGCATAGAGGTCAGATTCAGGACGGAAAGGAGTGCTGTTGGAGTCGCTCAAGGGCCGTTGTAATCACTTCCCTAAAATCTCTTAGTCAATCTCCTAAAGAGTAGGAGTGTGGGGCTGATTTCGCACGACACCCAAAACAGGGTGTTTTAATGCCTCTGCTGAATGAAAGAGGGTAGTTCTCAATCAGGTGGGACTCTATTGGATGGGTCCCACCTCCTTTATGATCATTTTTGGGTTCCTAACAGTCAGGGAAGATATCGAAATCTCAATCCCTTTATTGTGGGAGTTGTAGCCAATCTCGCCTGGGCACCCCTTTTTGTTCTTCACGCCTGGGAAGTGGATTTGGACCTGTAGCCCTCTTCAAAACTGAGATGAATGTTAGAAAGCTAGCATAGGTAGGGTCGTTCCAACCTTAGGAAGAGGTAAACCATATAAAACCCACCAAAAACCCACTCTTAGATGATTTGTATCCAATCTCCCAAGAAAAATTCAGTTTCAGCAGCCTTAAAAACGTCACCAAATCAAAACAAAGAGGAGAAATAGGGGAAGAAAAAGAGGTAGAGACCTTTAACCCAAAGGGAAGGAAGTGGTCTCCACCATAACCGTTAAACTATAGACGTCCCTAGACCCATTCCAGGGTTTTCTAGTTCAACCTGCAACAAGGGAAGGAGGAAGAAGAGAGGGCACCGTGAGACTTCAAATTTTTTGAATATTATTCTATCATAAATTAAGAGCTGGTCATGTGGGGTTTTATAGACTCCCACACAACTAGGTTTATTACAACCTAAGTTGGCATATTCTAAAATACTCCCAAGCCCCATATCTGCATGACAAAATTACCTATATTCTAAAATAAAAAACATAAAATTCCTAAATAGACAAATAAATACGAAAATACCCTCAAAATTCTGTGCCCCCCTTTACATGAGACACAATTACATAAAAGAATTTAAAAAAACATAGATAAATAACTGTGAACATAGCCAAATCATCATTTTAGTCATGATGTCCGCATCAGCTAGCCATACTAATAACAAATGGTTTGCATATTGATTTATGTCATGATTGTTTGTACTTACATGATATATCATTTAGGTTTGTTTGCACTTTATTTAAGTTTATTCACTATATTGTATTGTGGTTGAAATTTTTGATTATAATTTTAGTTATTTACTTTATTATTGTTTTTAGTTTTTCGCTTCTCAAGGAGTTTTTGAGCCTTGCTCCCCCTTCTCACTTTTGCATTGTTTCCTGCTTCACGCTTTCGCATTGCTTTCCGCTTTCGCTTCTTGCTCGGGTAAGTATGCTCAAAACTACTAAAAACTTGACTTTCTAAATACAAAAAGTGTCAAAATCAAGCCCTTTTAGAGGATTTCGACCAACACTTTAAGAGAGTCTCACTTTGACTTGTTGACTCTCTGAAATTACTAAAATATCATTGGCAATAATGCTTAATTACAAAAATACCCAAAAAGAAAAATTAAAATGTCACTTAGGTCCTAAACTTTATTAACTCATAAAATATTAAGTAAAACAGTAAAATAACTCTAAAAGACTCCATCATGTGTCCCAAAGATGTTCTTCCATGTGTTCCGACATGTCTTCTCGTGTGTAGGGATGCAAATGAGCCGGATTCGATGCGGATAGTAGTATATCTGAATTTGGCTCATTTATTTTTCATGTATATCCGAATTCGATCACTATCCGAGCGGATATTGGAAAAGTATGTTTGAATTCGTATTTGTTAAGTTTATCAAATATCGGATGATAATCGAATATATCCGATTATTATAAACGAATATCGAATATTCAGTTAACAGATATCCGGATATTAAAAGCTATCTGAATATATATTACAAAAAGATATCTGAATATCTGGATATTTCAAAACTTGCAGAAATGACTCGGCTTAGTTTCTTAAATAAGTCCAAGCCCACATGGTTCGTGCAAAGTGATGACTTTATCATTTTCAAAAAAAGAAAAAAAAGTGATGATATTATCTATCACGTTATCACCTACTCCAGCATGTGACATTCATGGTAATGAAGAAAAAAGAAAGTCCACAATTCAAAAAAGGATCTCCAATAAAGAGAAATAATCAATTTCAAGCAGTTAAAAGATAAATTCATGAAAATAAGAAAAAATGCCCTAAATCTGTACATATAACGTCATAATTCATGGAGCAAGATTAGTCTTCACTAGTGAGCAAGGGGAAAACCCACTTGTTGAAACCAAACCTACCCAATTTACCGATTTAAAAAAAAAAAATCAAGTGCAATCTATTTCAAAACCCTACCCTCCAACTCAACCAAAAAATGAAAATAAAACTAAATATTATGCTTACCCGCTGAGATCGCCTAAGTCGCTGCAACTGTTGGAGCTCAAAGTTGCTTCTCTCTCTTTGTCGAAGGGAGAAGAGAGGCGTTTTTAAGGTCTACTTGAACTAGAGCAAGGGAGGGGCGAAAGGGAAGCAGAGCTGCAGAGGTTATTCTTTTTTGGCTTCATGAATCAGCACCAGCGAGATTAAGAGTGAGAGTAAGAGGCGGCAGGACAAGATTGAGAGTGAGAGTGAGGAGGGAATCGGCTTGTGGCACACTGGAACCCGACGGCGAGGCTGACTGAGAGAGAGAATGAGAGGAACCCGACAGCGAGACGTGCAAAGGGAGGGAGAGTTAGGGTTAGAAAAAAAATTTAAAAACATTTTATATGATAAGATTGGGTTTTAGTGTAGACCATTGGATTCGTTTTGATCCAACGGTCTACACTCAATCTCCATATATATTTATATATATTAAAGATATATTATAGTAAACGAATTTGGATTCTAATCGGATATGGATTTTAAATCGGATTGGGATATTAGCCAGAACGGATATGTATATATCCATATTTGGCTCATTTATAATCGGATATTTTTAAATTGAATGGATATTTAATCGAAATGGATACATGTATATCCGTATTTTCTTTAAATGAATATGAAAATGAGCCAAAGTCAGATAATAATCAGATACTTGCATCCCTACTCGTGTGGACTTCACCAAGAGGCATGGGCCCCACGTGGTCTTCCATTCCCGCATCATAAACCCAAACAATGGTCTACTTTCCCATGTTTTATGAAAGTAGGAGCAGTGATTTAATGACAGCTTGAGGGAGAGATCTCTTATGTGAAGGAGTTGATTTATCACAATCATTTGGATTATGATAAAAATATAACAATTGATCCTCAAAGATGGAAATATAGAAGCCATCTATATATTATATGTTTATGGTCATCCCTGATTTGGCTTTTCTGCATATATTTTCTACATCCCCATCTTTTACTTATGTTCCTTGAATACAAGTGCGGCCTACAATAACAGTAGGTCATCTTTTGAGAAATGTCCTCTTTACTGAGAATAAGTCTTGGTTAAAATTCTAATTGACAGTCTGCCAACCTGATAGTCCTCATACCTTCTCAACTCTCACATCACCATAAATCGATGACCAAGTGTACTTTACCAGATGGCTGGAAACAATGTGCCTATGCAAATATCACTGGTTAGATATGGAGTGAAATCATATAGCTTGGTAGTGCAATGACACTGTGAGACTATATAGAGGAAGGGAACATGATGCAGCAGCACTGACTGACTTGGATGAAAAAGAGGTACCGACTTTGTAGGCCCAAGACCAAGCAGTCAAGTAGTACTAGCTGAGTGGGATAGTAGGTGTTTGGGGCAATTTTGTAATAAGGTAAGTATGTCATGGGTAGTTTAGGGAATAAGGCTACTTGAAAGCCAAGGGTGTTTGTCTTTTTTTCAGTAGAGTCAAAGGTCAATGTAGGGTCCACAAGGGCTGGTTGACAGTCCCTTTTAGAATAGGTTAGTATGTATTTTTTTTTTTTTTGAAGTAAAAATATTATTTAGAAGTTCCTATTAGTGGTCTAGTTTCTAATTTTAGAAACTTCTAAAATTTGTATCTTAAGAGTCTATAAAAGTAGTGGCCAATATGTGTAGAGGCATTGAAGTTTGAATTAGATTTTGAGTTTTGGAAGCCACGGCTAGCTGTGTTCTTTTCTCCTCTCTTCTCTTTCTTTCTCCTCTTAAAGTTCTTCTTCTTCTTCTTTTTCTTCTTCTAAAGTATCCTCTTCTCTTCTTATTCTTATTCTCCCATCTTTCTTCCTATCTTTATTTATTCTACTTTAACCCTTATTCTGTTCAGAGTTCTAAGAGGGGCCCAATCGACTTGATAGATCATCATTGAATCCAGGAGAACAAGCTGCTGGTTTCATTGTGTTGCAGAATAAAGGGGTCACGGCTAGGCTTCTGAAGTTATTTATTTGGACTGATCGCATACTTCAAAATAGGTTATTCTCTCTATGTTTTTATCAGGTTTTATTATTTACTCGAATCCCCTCTTAAGTCTGTGAAATCCTTAAAATTTTCTCTACTGAAATCTGCATTGCTCTATATTTTTTGACATCCATTATTTCTCCTCTAAAAGTTTTGGATTCTTATAATAGTGAAATCAACCCTTCAATTTAGGGCCTTTACTTGATTTTTATTTAGGGTTTTACTCTCTATTAGTTGTTTAACTATTCCCTTCAGTTTACCTTAATTTTCTTGTTTTACTCTATAATAAGGTTGATTAACCTATTTTCTGGACTGGTTTTATGTCAGAAACACTGGGTAGACTGTTTTATATAAAATTATACCTAGAGTTTATCCGATAGAGCTAAAATTTACACACTAGTTCTTGTTATCTTAAACTTGGACTGTAAATTTTCATGTCATTCTGAATGTTTTAGAAGGGTCTTTTCATAATTCCACTATTGTCCTAAACTTTCCAGAATTGAACTTTGTCTTCTCATCTTCTTTTAAAAGCTTGTTTCTAGTTTCTTTTGAGCACACATAAGTAGGGAATCATTGCCCTTCCATAGGTAGGCCCCGCATCAATTGGTATTAGAGCCAAGTTTCTCCTGCTCGTGTCTTAACCCCCCTTGAATCATTATGGTGAGCAATGCTGAGTTATCTTCTGAGGTTAAAGCTCAACGCCAAGAGCTTGAGGCTACAAAAAGGGATGTGTGTCAAATATTGGCTGAGATGAAAGCCATGCGGGGGTCCATTAACCAACTATCAACAAATCTCAATCAATTCAAGCAGGAACAAGAATCAAAGAATGGAGCAGGTTCTTCCCATGCAAGTCCACGTTTAGCCCTTCAACATGGAGGCCATATTAGTGAGACGTCTTCTCAACCACAACCTAAAAAGATACCCACTAGAAGAGAGTTGAATGGCCAAACAACTGTTCAGCAAGGTGTTGCCTATCATGAGGTAGATCGGAATGCAAGACTAGAGGTACAAGACTATCATGTGATCACAACCCGGAGGTGTTCCTTGATTGACTACATAGTATAGAGGCATTCTTTGAGTGGGATGATATTCCAGAAAGCCGCAAGTTTCAGGTTGCAAAAGCTAAGTTGAAAGGAACAATAAGGATGTGGTGGGATCAATATGAAGAAAGTCATGTCAGAGAAGGTTAGGGAACCTTGAGGCCTTGGGAAGACATGAAAGGGGCCATGAAGAGACGAATTCATCCCACAAATTATAGGCAGCAAGCACATCTCTAGTTTACTCAACTTCAGAAAGGAAGCATGTCCATAGAAGAATACACAAACCGCTTCTATCACTTGACCACATGTGTTGAGTTTAAGTGGGATGATGAAATAATGGTGGCTATGTATTGGCGAGGATTATAACCACAAATATTTGCAAGTCTAAGCTATAGTTGTGTGCTTACACTGGATGAAGCCATACACATAGCATATCAGGTAGAGAGTTTAAAGAGAGAAACCTACAAAAGAGCCTTCACTGAGAGTGTTCCAAGAAGTGAGATGCCAAATAATGGATATTCTATTGGGAAGATAGCTAGCAAGCCACAAGCTAGTGGCATCATATTAGCCTCTTCTAGGCCTGTACATAGTTCCATCCCTCCCCAAGCCAAAAACATGTAAGGTTCAGCATCAAAGGGTAAAGGTGCTCAGTGCTACCATTGCCACGACTATGGACATTATTTTGTACAGTGTCCAAACTGTATGATGGGTCTTTCTAATAGGCACTATGGAGGAAGAAGTACATATTCCGCAACAATCAATCATTCTAGAAGTGGAGCAGGTAAGTGAGAGATTCTAGTGAGCTTGAGGATGATCATCCCGTCTATGTTCTACGTCCACTTCTAATTACTCCTGCTCCTGATGTGAATAAGGAGGAAGATTGGCGTTGGAGTAGTATCGTTCATACTTGAGTTCGTTGCAATGACCAATTGTGTTCTATGGTTATTGATGGAGGCAACTGCACCAACGTAGTGTCTAAAGATACGTCCAAGAAATTGGGGCTGAAAACTGAACCACATCCCAATCGTTACAAAGTGGCATTAGTCAACGACACAAGCTTGAAGGTGCATGAAAGGTGCTTACTCACCTATTTTATTAGTGGGTTAATTGATCAAGTGTAATGTGATGTGCTTCCATTAAAGGTGTGCCATATTCTCCTAGGACGGCCTTGGATCTACGATAAGAAAGCTCAACATTGGGGGTACACCAATATATATTCATTCAAATACAACAATTGTGCGATGAAGATGGTGCCTACCCAAGATTTTCTTGCATTGAAGCTCACGAGGACAGCTGGGTCTTTCCTTCTCAAGCATGTACTTTACAGCGTAGATGGTATCCTTGGTCCACCCCCAAACTTTACGGAGTTCAGTTTTTCTAAGTTGGGGGGGGGGGAATTGATGGGGTTGGGGAAACTTTATAATACGGCAAGTATGCCATGGGTAGTTTAGGGAATAAGGCTACTTGAAAGTCAGGGGTGTTTTTGTCTTTTTTCAGTAGAGTCAGAGGTCAATGTAAGGTTCACTAGGGCTGGTTGACAGTCCCTTTTAGAATAGGTTAGTATATGTTTTTTTTTTTTTTTTGAAGTAAGCATATTATTTAGAAGTCTCTTTAAGTGTCCTAATTTCTAATTTTAGAAACTTCTAAAATCTGTCTTAAGAGTCTATAAAAGTAGGGGTCGACATGTGTAGAGGCATTGAAGTTTGAACAAGATTTTGAGTTTTGGAAGCCACGGCTGGCTGTGTTCTTGTCTTTTCCCCTCTCTTTCTCTTCTTGAAGTTCTTCCAATCTTCTTATTTTTCTCTTCTCATTCTTATTCTCCCATCTTTCTTTATTCTTTTTTAACCCTTATTCTGTTCAAAGTTCTAACAGGGGCCCAATCGACTTGATAGATCATCATTGAATCTAGGAGAACAAGCTGCTGGTTTCATAAACCTGTGTTGCAGAATAAAGGGGTCATGGCTGGGCTTTTGGAGTTGTTTATTTGGACTGATCGCATACTTCAAAAGAGGCTATTCCCTCTCTGTTTTTATCAGGTTTTATTCTTTACTTGAATCCCCTTTAAGTCTGAAATCCTTAAAATTTTCTCAACTGAAATCTATTTCTTGCTCTATATTTTTTGACATCCATTTTTTTTCCTCTAAAATTTCTAGATTCTTGTAACAGTGAAATTTCCCCCTTCCTTCCATTCAGGGAATTTACTTGATTTTTCTCTAGGGTTTTACTCTCTATTACTTGCTTAACCATTCCTTTTAGCTTCCCCTTATTTCCTTCTTGTTTTACTCTATGATCTGATTGATTAACCTATTTTCTGGACTGGTTTTATTTCAGAAACACTGAGCAGATTATGTTTTATATAAAATTTTATACCTCGAGTTATTCGATTGAGCTGAAATTTTACACACTAGTTCTTGTTATCTTAAACTAGGACTACAAATTTTCGTGCCATTCTAAAATTTTACAAGGGTAATTTCATAATTTCACTATTCTGCCCTGAACTTCTCAGAATTGAACTTTGTTTTCTTTTCTTCTTTTAAAAGCTTGTTTCTAGTTTCTTTTGAGCCCACATAAGCAGGGAATCACTGCCCTGCCATAGGCAGGCCCCACATCAGAACATGATCATACAATAAATTAGTTTACAATGATCTATCAAATACTGCTTTCCTTTTCCTGTAAGAGTCACCTGATTTTAGTCTATGCTATTTTTACTCTTTAGTTACAATTGTAACAAATCGACCCAACCTAGCTTTATTGTCCGGTTCCGGGCATCCCAACATGGAGCCACTCTCCGTCCCTGGTTTTGTTCTTTGGGCGTCCCAACAAAGGGCCACTTTTCTGAAAATGCGTCAAGATAGGCAATGTGGGATTTTACAATCCGCCCCCGTTAGGGCCACACGTCCTTGTGTGCACACCGTAAGCTAAACCTGACTCTGATACCAATGTTGTAAACTGAAGGAGAGGGGATTGTGCACACCCGGAAACAATCTTGGAGCAGAAGAAGCTTGCATCCACGTTGCCAAGAAGAGGCTGATTCGTTGGAACGGAACATCAATGCCCTTGACATTCTTATGGGAGATCCCTTGCTCTTTAAATAGATTAAATTAGGTTCTATAATGAATCTTTAAGGCACAGACATGTGTACAATAACAATATAGTTTTATTGGGAATATAACTATTGTATCAAACATTTATATGCTCTAAAAGACTTCTATGTACTGAAAACTACGGCTGCAAACATATGTTACAGTGATTACAATCTTGGTGTTGGCGGAATTTTTTGTGACGAAAAACTCTGGCAATTTAACATAAGAAGTACCATTTTAGTGAGCCATTCGTATCAGCTCTAAGAAAATCAAAATCGGTGCTTCTTTAAGAACACTGGCTTCAGAGTCTCTGAGTACAATTCACAAAAGTTAGTGATAATTAAAAACCTCAGTCTTCTGTTCATTAATGGTCTCTAGATCTGTTTCTGGTTTTCTGCAGTCTGTCCTTTGTCTGAGAACAATTGGCAATGTTCTGAAACTCAAGCAAGTGAAGGTCATGGTATCCCATTTCATCTTCATTATGGTTAGGGTTTATGTGTTGATTAGTTTTTTTTTTTTTTTCCAGTTATTTAATTTTATTTTTAATATCAATGCATTTTATTAAAAAATGGGGTATTTTTGAGCTCCACACACACACACATATATATAGTGCAAAATGTATATGTAAGATGATACAAGTGCAAAATACCATATTTGGACTTTATGTTACTAAAAGGGAAATATAATCCATGTGAAAAACACCTATTAAAAGAATAAAGAGAAGAACTCGTGTGGGATATTTTAATGAGTTTTCTATATTCTTCCAATGGTATTCTCTTCGCTCTCTTTCTTTCTTTCTTCTTTTAGTCTATAGGACCAAGTAAGATATACACACATACGCAAGTGTTCAGTGATAAGATGATTTTAACATTCGTAAACATTAGCTAGTATTTGAGAATTCATGATTCAGTTTTGTCCAAAAGAGAATAGTGTGTGCCTAATGTAAGCTATAGCTATTATATGTACACATTCAAGGGGATGAGACCAGATCACCGGTGAAGTGGGCGCAGAGACCCCCTGGGCCTTTCTGCAATGCCCACATCAAAATTCAGGTGCTGACACCATCTAGGAGATGTTCTAATCCATAAAAAGAACGAAACAAATAAAGGAAAAAATAAGAAGGAAAAAGATCAACCAGAATTGGTGATCACAACCATCCTTTCCATTTGTATTCTTTTTTAATTGAGCAATGGCAGTTGAATATAATTGTTTGATGAGGCTGACTTTTGTCCTCAATCTCCTATGGGCCATTTAATGGAGGTTGCTGGCACCCTCCTGCACAGTTTCCACATGTCTTTGTCACAGACTAGCAGCTCACCATCTATAAGCACAATAATCAGACTATTGATCATCCTTTATGGAAAACACCCAGAATGCTGTTGTTGTTTTCTTTCTTGCTTGATCTTATTTCTCTTAGTAAATTTTTTCATATTAATACCTGAAGACCAGTGTAATTCAACGGAAAGGACTTTCAAGGCTCAGGAGAAAAATTAAAGTTTTACATGTTTATAATGAAAAAATAAAAAAGAAAGAAAAGAAGTAGATATGGTGATGCAAGATGTGAAACATCCTATAATAATTTGTAGCTTAATTTTTTCATATTTGTAGCTCGTTAAATCTAGTCCAATAGTCCTAAAAGAAGATAAATCTCGTTATTCTCTCATTAGCAGAAATATCTTTTGGAATCTTGGATTTGGTATTTTTTTTGTTTGGCAGAGTTTTAAATTTTCATTGTATAAAAGTGGTTGCAAACAAGGCCTGTAGAAATCTGTGGTTGTAGCCCCTGGTTGTGGGTTATAACAGTGGTGATGTTAAACCAATAGAACACATTAGAAGGATTAGGATTTTATGTGTTAGGGTTGGAATGTTGGAAGGGAGCTTGTTAGTTGTATGGGTATAAGATAGGGTACGGTTGGGGGTGATGGAATTTCTCTGAAGTTTTAATGTTTCGTAGGGTTTTCTTATATGGTGACAACAAGGTTAGGATTTTATGATTTGGGTTAACAGTGGTTTTTGTAAGGGTTTATTTAAAGGGTTAAAAGGATAATTAAAAAAGAGATGTAAGAGACTGTAATAACAATTTTTTTAAAAATTTCTACAAGTATTTTAGAAGAAAACTAAATGAAAAGGATTTAAAGAGAGAAGAAAGGGGAATAGAGAATGAGATTATGAATAGTATATCTCGTGAAAGGTGACTTACGAAAAGTAGCTCATGAGTAATAACTTGTGAATAGTAACTTGAGATGAAGAGATAGAAGGAGAAAAAGAAGGGAGAAGAGAAAGATCAACCAAGAAGAAGTTATTAGGCCACAATTAGGGTTTCACAGGTTGGAGCTTGTAGTGAGCCTAGAGTATAAAACCCATTAGTGGGTGATGCAGGATGTGAAACAACTTGAATGGTATGCTCCTTGTAGAAAAATGGAAGAAGTAAGGAGAAGAAGAAAAGAGGAAAGAGAAGAGAAAAGAGAGGAGAGATGGAGAAATCGTGTGTAGGGTTTCTTGCCCTCTGTACACATAAAATATTATTTCTATATTCTTGATGGTATACCGTATACAGTATGTATATTGTGTGTATACAATGATATACAATCCACTTTGAGAATTATACCCTTATACGCTTCTACACTCCCCTCAAGCTGGTGAATAGATTTCTCACATTCACAGCTTGCAAACAACATCAAGAAACCAAGCAACATTGAACCCTTTGTGAGAACATCTCTTAGTTGATCTCTAGTCTTCACAAATGGAGTGCAAATCCATCCCCATTGTAGTTTCTCTTTTATAAAATGCTGATCTACTTCAATATATTTAGTCATGTCATGATGGATTAGGTTGTTTGCAATACTTCTAGCAACCTTATCATCACAGTGTAAGGCCGTAGGATGAGGAACCATAATACCGAACTCTGTCAGTAATCTTTTTGGTCACAAAAGTTCACAAATACTATGTGCCATGGACCTAAACTTAGCATCTGCACTGGATCTACCAACCACTATCTGTTTCTTACTCTTAAGTAACCAGATTTTTACCCACAAAAGTACAGTAACTCGAGGTAGATCTCCTGTTAATGACTAATCTTGCCCAATCTGCATCAGTGTATGTCTCCACTCTGCAATGTCCATGAGAAGAATAGAATATACCTTTCCCTAAACAACTTTTGAGATATCTGAGAATTTGATAAGTAGCCTCCATGTGAGCAAGTGTAGGAGCATGTATGCACTGGCTAACAACAATGACTGCATAAGCAATGTCAGACCTAGTTAGTGGCATGTTTATGAGATGACCCACAAGGCGTTGGTATTTCCCTACATCAATTAGACGATTGTCCTGATCTTTCTTAAGCCTGTGATTTGGATCAATAGGAACAATAGGCGACTTACAACCAAGCATTCATGTATTCTTTAAGAGATCTAACACATTCTTTTGAAACAAGAAGATAACTCTCTTTGACCTTGCACTCTATACCCAGAAAATACCTAAGCTGCCCCAAATCTTTAATTTCAAATTCTTTTGCCAACTTTAGATTCAATTGCTTCACTTCAAATTCATCATTACCATGAATCACTATGTTATCAACATAAACAATCAATGTTGTAAGTTTTCTTTGTACTCACTTAACAAATAAGGTTTGATCATTTTAATATTGAGTATATCTATTCTTCAACATAGTCAGTTGGAACCTCTCAAATAGGTTCGGAGTGACTGCTTTAAGCCATATAATGCCTTCCTCAATCTGCACACCTTTCCTTTACCTTCAAAGTGCTGAAAACCAGGTGTAGGCTGCATGTACACTTCTTCTAGATCATTTAGGAAAGCATTTTTCACATCAAACTGATATAGGGGCCAATTCTATGTGGCAACAAGAGAGATGAGTACTCTGACTGTCACGACCCGAACCCAGACTTGGATATAAACCCGTATCCGCCTCAGATTCAAACTGTGGCATTAAATAATTAATCTTTTCCATATTCTTTTATATATAATTATTGTTTTTCATAAATTTGATAGCGCGTTATATTTTGTTAAACAAATGCAATCTTATAGTGTATTTTTGTAGGTTATTTTTAATATATAATTATGTCTTATGTGTAGAATGTAGATGTAGTATTGTAGATTTATAGGTGCACGTTAATATTAATGTTATTTAAATTTGATTAATATTTATTATTTTATGTGTTTCTTGTATTCTTTTACAGGTTTAGACTTAGAGAATATAAAGAAATGGCTTCAAGTTCAAGTTTAACCCAGAAAGAAAAGGTTCCAGATATTGGTTGGTCACATTGTGTTGCATTGACCCCATGCAAGAAACAAGTGAAGTGTAACTGGTGCAACAAGAGTATGTGGGGGGTGTAAGAAAGTTGAAACATTACCTTGCCAGCTCAAGGGCAGACGTTGAACCATGCCTGCAAGCACCGAAGCAGTTGATGTTGGATATGTAGACACACTTGAGAGAAATTAAGAAAGAGAAGGGTCTAAAGAAGAAACAAAAATAATTATTGCAGCAGCAACTTATGGGACAAATGTGAGAAGATATTAAAAAAGAAGCCTATGGTTTTGATGGTATAGATAGACTAGAGAGAGCAACTTATGGTAGCAATGAAAGAAAGTAGACAATCTGTACAAGCTGATGAAATGAGGAGATTCTCTGTTTTTTACCCTCCTACTGGCATAAGAGGAATGGATTTTCAATATCACCCTGAAAGTGGGTCATCGTTACAGTCAACTTTTAGAAGGAGTGGGACCTACAGAGAGCCTATAGAGATTAAGATAAAGAGGATACATTATGAAAAAGAGAAAACTATATCTAGGTGGCAATCAGTTGGGCAAGGCGAGTATAGAAAAGAGGAAGCAAACAAAAAATAATCAAGGATAGGTTCAGGAAGAAAGGAGAAGATGAGGTAGGGTAGGGGGTATGTAAGTGGATGGTACATGTTGGAATCCCATTTTTTTGCTACAAAGAACCCATATTTTTAGAACATATGAGCTGACAAATATTTATCTGCCTAGAGAAATAGATGACTTGAAGGATTATTTAAAGAGGTTTTGACCTACATATGGATGTACCATCATGTGTGACGGATGGACTTTGAAGACAAGGAAATCATTGATAAATTTTATGGTGTTTTCTCATAGGGATATGATTTTTCACAAATTAGTTAACACCACCGGTCATTCAAAAACAAAGGAATACATATTCAGGTTGATGGATAAAGTGGTGGATGAGATGGGTGAAAAAAATGTTATTCAGATTGTGTTAAACAACGAGGTAGCATTTAAAGCTATAAGGGAGATGCTAATGCAGAAGAGACACCATTTGTATTGGACCCCTTGTGCCGCACACTGTGTTGACCCTATGTTAGGGGAAATTAGAAAATCAAAGAGTATAAAACAGGTTATTAATATAAGCAGAAAGATTATTAGTGTCATTTACAACAATATGCAGACGATAAATCATATGAGGGACAAGTACACAGAAGGTCGTGACTTGCTGTGCTTAGGGATCACCCGCTTTGCCATAGAGTACGTGGCTTTAGAGAGTCTCATGAGACAAACATGCTCTCCAAAGATGTTTCACGGATGATATATTTTTAAGCTATGCTAGAATTAATGACAAGAAGTAGTTGATTGTAGTATATAAAAATGTGTTGGATAAATAGTTTTGGCATAGAGTTGATAAAGTATGTAGGGTCATAAAACCTCTTATTAAGGTTTTAAAGCTTGTTGACCATGATAAAAAACATACTATGCCTTACATCTGAGGTAATGGATAAAACAAAGAGATCCATTGAGAACATACGTAATTATAAAACGTATTTCAAGATCATCGACTCAAGGTTGAATAACCAACTCCACAACGATCTACATGCAGTAGATAATGTTTAATTGTTTATAGTTTCTTGTTGTAGATAGCTTGAAATTTATGTTTACATGTCAATTAACTTTATGTAATCTTATTTGATAGCATACTTCTTGAATCCGCATTTTCAATATACTGATCCAGAAATAGGTTGGAAAACAGATGTCATTACAGGAACAAAAACACTGATTCAGTAACTTCATAAGGATTTGTATAAACAAGAAGCTGTAATGAAATTTGATTCGAATCATTGCATACAAAAGTTATTGTATTTATATTTATTCTCAACTAGTCCGAACAAATAAATTGATATATTGTTTGTGACTCTATAGGTGAATTAATTTATGAGAAGGGAAGGATTTAAGTCAAAATTCTCATTATTTGCTATGAAGAACTGTTAACCATGTATGTATACCAATAAGTATTTAATATTTTACAACTAAGTGTTGACTTTTATATAAATTTGACATGTTCCACTCTTATTGCAGATGAGTGGTAGGACTTGTATAGAAATAGTACACCTGCTCTTAAAAAATCGCCATCAAAATTCTTAGATAACATCTTCTTATGGGTGTGAGAGAAATTGGAGCACATTCTCTCTAATTCACACAAGGCCAAGAAATAGATTGAAAATATCAAACCTTCATAAATTGGTGTATATGCATTATAATATGCGGTTGAGGGTTCATAAATTATTTGATAGGCAACAAGATGCTGACTTCTTCAATCCCATCAACCTCAACCACATCTTTGCAGTTGATGATGTATTGGATAGTTGGATCGGTGAGGATGAAGAGCCAATACTTGATGAAAAAATGACAAATTGGATTAAGGGAGGACTGCAATAGGCGGCTGCGACTGCTTCATCTGCGACTGTGACTAAAGGTGGACATCAAGATTTTGATGATAGCTACAAGGAGATGCATGCATTCATTTTAAATCTAGGGCCAGGTGTCGGTGGTCCAACGAATCTTGGGAATGATGATGATGTGGTGCAGGTCCCAGATCCGGGTATCCAGCCCCAGGCCACTGCCGCCCAACAATATATAATGTTAGCGACTATTGAGATCGCGACTAATAGTGATGAGCAAAGTTCTGATGATGGAGATGGAGATGATGCAAGTACAGGTGGTGCCATTGGAATAGATGAGGGTGGAGGATGTATAAGTATCCTTTGCTGTTTCACAAGGTATGATGATTAGTACATTCTACACAAGATTCATCCCATGGTAGTTGACTTAAACCTAGTGCTAATAGAGACAGAGGCAACGGGTCCAAGTCTAAGGTACCTGCACGTACCCAACATTATAATCGACAAACAGCGTATAGAGGGTATGGCCATGGGTTCTACTCTGTCTCTAGGTATGGGATATTTGACGACCAGTACTTTAGATCATACGACCATGGGCAACAAATGTCGACAAATGAAGCATCATTTTCTTTTAATTCGATGCCAATGTTTAGATCTTCTAAGAGTGAAGCCTCAAGCTTATAGCGACATATAGCAGTGCGCGAGCAATGTTGACATGACCGTAGGAGTTCTTCACGTGACACTGATATACATAGACTCAGAGTCATACTCAGTCAGACTCGTACCTTATGCCCCTGCCCCTACCTTATGATCAACTAATTCAGCCTCCTTTTGCATACCAACAAATTCATTTATGTATTTATCAGGTGCCTCATCAAGAAATGAACTCAGTTGAGGATCTCATATTTGATTTCAATTTTGATCACTATTAACCTTTGAGTCAATAGCAAGGGCAGACAGTATATGAAATTGAGCAAGGGCAGCAATAGTATCAGCATGATTAGTCCTAAGATCGAGACTCCCGATCCACATCCCGTGGCTATAATGCCAATCTTGCACCTGATCCGCCGCAACGTTCATAGTGGCGCTACCGTCGTTAGTGACATTCTAACATTCTCTGCTTAATGGTTAGTGTTAACTTTTAAGTATTGATAGATTTATCATGTTTATATTTGACATATTGACATCTCACATTTTCACTTCAATTATGCATGCTTTTGTTGATTATCTATGATTGTATTAAAATTTTGGTAATTTTCAGTTTCTTTGGACTTTTATACATGAAACATGTTAAAAATTATAAAATTTTTAACTAAAAATAAAGTAAATAGACTCTAACTAACATAATATAAGTTTAATTTTTTTTTTTCATATATATATATATATATATATATATATATATATATTGAGGGCAATCCAATTGCTGGCCAATCCAGGCATGGATTGGATCGAGATCCCGAGATTTTGATCTATGGGTGAAGTCATGCTTTAACTCCTTAGAGGGGTCTCGGAACCTTGACCTTCATTGGAAGGCTATTTGGAACAACTCGATCCCTCTTAATGTTTGCTTCTTCTTTTGGACTGCTTCTTTAGGAAAAAATTCTATATTGGATGTCTTAGGTTGTAGAGGAATGTATCTGCCAAATATCTGTCTTTTGTGCTATATGGATGAGGAATCTATCGCACATGTCCTGCTTTATTGTCTTTTTGCTTCAGAAGTTTGGAATTCTTTGTTGAAAGATTTTGGTATGACATGAGTTCCTTCCTCTGATGGGAGTTCCATTTTGTCAAGTTGGTGGATGAAGGCTTTCAACCTGAAGGGAAAAAAGATCTGGCGCATGGTTCTAGCGGCTGTTTGTTGGTTGGTTTGGATTGAGAGAAACAATAGGGTTGTCCAAAGCTATGTTGAGCCTTCCTTTCAGGTTTACAGGAAGGCCAAGCCTCTTATTCTTTTATGGGCTAAAAGAATTGCCGATTGTGACAACAACCATAAGGGCGGCCTTATGAGGGACTGGGAGTATGCTATAGACCTAGTGTAATCTATTCTTTTGTTTCCTTCCTGTGGGACACCTTATCCCTGGTAGTTTTCTTGCTGTCTTTTTTTTCTCTCTAATTAATTAATAAAATTTTCTCTTACAAAAAAAAAGTTATTGAGAATGTTATCATTGGTTTGCAACTGTGTCTACTCCATCATCTAAATGGAAGGAATCATCAATTCATCATGTTGATTAGGACCCAGGCTTGATGTATTCACGTTCGTATACATTTCACTAATGTCCATAGATTGAGACAGCCTCCTAGTGATGCAGGATGGTCTTGAAGACCAAAGAAGGCCTGCGGATGTGGGCCCAAAGTATTATGGAGTAGGGATTAAAATAGCCAACAAACAAGAGTTCAGAAGAAATCAACTTGATATGGATCGAATCTGGAAACTTAGAACAGCACTATAGATGTTATAAGAAGTCAAGGTTATAGGTCTTTGATAGCAATAAGATTTAACAGGGAAGTATCCTATAAGAATGATTAGTCCTCAAAATATCAGGGTATTCGGATGAGAATAAGTCAAGAAAATAGAAGATACTCAGGTCTGAAATTGTGATTATGAAATAAAGAATAAACCCAACAGAATAATTGAAGTGATGTGTGAATTGTTATAGGGGGCAGAATAGTAACTTGATAGACCAAACAGTAGCTCAGGACTTATTATTGATAAGAAGTCAAAGTAGGGCTAATCAGGGTATTGCATGTATGGGTTTTAAAGACTAGAAATATACTAAGGACTTGTATGTTCTGCAGTAACCCACAGACCCAGTAGTAACCATATGAGTACATGCTACTGAACTGGAGCTCCAATCAATACAAACCTCAGGGAAGAAAACAAGTAGTACGTTGCAGCCCATTGGTACTCTTGGGCTGAAATTGCAAGGGTTACTAGGATTCTGTTTGTATTACCTGGAAGCAAATCAGATTGAACTACAGATATATGTTAATGGTTTTGCAGCAGATTTAAGGGTTACAGAGGAGAAATCTCAGCAGCAGCACCTTGGGATTTTAGGATTTCAGGGATCAGCAGGTGGGGTTTAAAGGAAACCAGGTAGCACTGTTCTAGCCACAGGAGAGAGAATTGGAATAGGGTTCTGCAGAAATACCTGAAGCCAAAGGGAGGTGGGTTTCTTCTCTAAGAAGCCTGGACAGATCTGGGGGTAGCCCAGATACTGCCGTAAGGTTCAAACAGACCCCAGAAAATCTGTGGAGGGGTCTCTGATGGATAGGGTCAGGTTTAGTTCAAAATAGCGATTTAGGCTTGGGTTTGGTCTAGGTGATCTGGAACAGAACAAAGACTCAATCAGGGGCTGCTCCAGGGTTGTATCAAACCTAGAAATTCTGAAGAAGTAATATTGGAGTGGTAGGGTTCAGATTGAAAAGCAAAACAGGGTTAACTTGGGGTTTCAATAAAGAAATCCATAAAAGAAGAAAGAAGAAGATAGAAGAAAAAAATAGAAGAGTTACATGTGTTGCAGCATCTCACTACGAATAGCAGGGCAGGGTCTTGGCTTCTCACCAAGAGTGAAGAAACCCTATGATTCTCTCACTAGATAAACCAATCACTGGTTTTGAAGCTTCAGCCAATAGCAGAGGAAGAAAAAATTATTTGATCTTTCATTCATTCCAATACAGGAGTTCTCCTCTCTTTTTAAACACAAGACACCTTCTAAAACCCATTACAATTTGTTCCCCCCTTTCCGAAACCAAAACAAAAGACTAAAATACCTTAAAACAAATAATTAAAAGACATTTGAGTCCTATTGTAATATCCTGAATTTTTACATGGCATCTAATTTCGATGATTTTAAATAAAATATTTATTTTTAGAAAAATAAAGTATAATTCAATTTAGGAATGGAAAATGATGACTAAAAATGAATAACATCATAGTGTCTCATGATATAGTTAATATTGTAGCCAAACAAGTTAATAACATAGTAAGGTACTAAAGCTGTCTTGGATCGTAAATTGGGGTAACTTCATGAGTAAAATTGTATCAATCTCGTAAGAATCACCTATATCATTGGAAAGACCAATGAGTATACTTTCTAATGCATCAAACGGTATGTAATTTCGAGTTTCCTAGAAGAAGATATGAGAATTTTTCAAGTAGGTGTCTATGTTGACAGATATAGTCTAAATCAGTAAAATTAGGGTAACTTTAAAGTTAAACCAGTATCAACTCCTAACGAATTAGCTAGCAAGGTATATACCAATGGAAAACTCTAGGAGTATACTTTTCAACGTAACAAATGGCGATCAATTCTGAGTTCTTTAGAGAAAATTATGGTCGTTTTTCTACTAGGTATCTGTGTTGAGAAAAAAAAAACTGCGATTTTTCACAAATTTCCGCGATTTTCCATGATTTAATGCGTTTTTTTGTAAGAGACCTTCCTAAACACAAAAATAAGGATTAAGGTAACCTCCTAAATATATAAAAACATAAAGTTTAGATTGAAAACAGGAAAAAAATTAAAAGAGTTTGAAAGGCATTGAAGAGAAAAGATAGGGGTTTGAAGAGAAATTGAGGATTTTGCAAGAAGAAGGAGAACAAGCTAGAGATTCGATTTGAGCTTTGGGATTTTGATTTCTGTTATTCAAATAAGTAAATGTACAAATTATACTTGTTTTTCCTTTAGGTTCTTAGATTGTTAAAGGATTTTGTTATTGTTTTGAAAGTAAACTCACAAATTGTACTCATTTTTCCATAGGTTCTTAGATGTATTCATTATTCAATTAAGTTTTGAAAGTAAGTTTTGAAATCTCGTATTATTTTTCCTTTAAGTTTTGATGAAACCTACATGTTTAAAGTTGTTTTGAATGGAAAGAAAAGAATTTTGATTATTTCATATTCTAGTTTAATTATTGAATCATGAGGAGAGAATTTTGATTATTGTTTAGATTTTTTAAGAGGTTTTCCTAAAGTGTATGATGTAAAGATTGATGGACAAGTTAATTTCTTAGAGAATAAGATTTATAAAGATTGTTACTTGTTTTTTGTTATGACAAATAGTGTTTTTATATTTGAAATGTGAATTATATAGATTGTGCCTTCGGAACGGTCAAACACCATAGTTTATATTGTTTTGAATTCAGTTGATGTATAAGTAATGCTAGTTTCATAAGTTATGTATTGTTTGCTCTTTAATGATTTGAAGTAAAGAGATTATAAGAATTGTTTTGTTTAAAGAAGAAAAGAGAAAAATGTTTTATCTCAATAAGCTTTAACTGAGTAAAGAAGCCACCCTAACTATCAAGGGGAACATTGATGGGGCATTGCACCAAGTATAAATAGGTGTAAAGTGTAGTGTTTTGATCTCTTTTAATCATTATGGGTGAGGCAAGTGATTGCTCGTATTCAGGGTTGTACGAATGACAATGAAAAGTGAGTCTTCCAGCTGAGGCATGCATTTGGGGTTGTATGAATGACAGAAAAGTGGTCTTAATATTGGGGACTAAAACAAAATGATAACAAGTGAAAGTGAATGGCCTTACTATTGAAAGTGAAAAGTGCAATGAAAGAGAAAATGAATAGCCTATATAGTGAAAGTGAAATTTTGTTAATAATAAAAATGTTTAGTGCAGTTTTGAAATCGTTATCATGGTAATTTAAAGTGTTATATTGTAATGATCTGTATATTGCTATAAAACTGTTAAGTTTTCAACTAACTGTGAAGTTTTGCAAGGCATATGACAAGAAAGGTATTTGAAAAATATTTTATTGATTGTACTTGTTTTAGAAAAATAAATAAAAGCTTAGTTTTATTTATTGTTCTATTATTTTCCCTTAAGAAATTATTCGTACGTGACTTGACCGATCTTTTCTATTGTATAGTTTGTTAGTTTACTTTCTAAGTTTGTCAAGCTTACCCAAATTTGATACCAATTTTTCAAATAATGATGAAGGATATTAGATAGCACGGTGAGAAGCATATAATGATGATTTTGATTGGATTGGGTTGATAAGTTTAGAGATTTTGTTTGGATTTGATTTACATTAGTCACTTTTTAACATTCAGTTATTTTATTATTTTTGTTTAAAAAGAGACTTATGGGTTGTAATGTTTTAAGAATGATTATTAATGATGGATTGTTAGTATTAGACAAAAATTCAGTCTTGGGTTTTAGTGTTATATTGGATGGAACAGTTTTATTCAAATTTAAAGTCAACTATGGATGGAAAGAAATATATTAATAATAGAGATGTAATTGTTAGTCCACTGCAAAAGAATATGAATGAGTGAATAAAAGTGAGAATTAATGAATTGTGTGTATCATGTGGTTGACACTCGTTGTGGTGTCCATTTCAGAAAACTAGAGCCAAATGGTCTAGGGTTTTGGGTTATGAAGTATTGTCTTGATGATAAATGATATGTCATGTGTGAGTGCCAAAAGGAGGTTATGCCCCCCATCTCGATAGCACCATCATGTTATTCTAAATAGATGGAATTACTTTGTAGTTGATCCCAATAGTCTCTTTGGCGGCCTTCTCTTCTTTTGGCAATCTTATATTCATAAAAATTCTAGTAGGTTCATCCACATTGAAAATTCCCTCCCTTCCCTCTTCCCAAATCCTTAGCTTCGCACTTCATCTATGGTGACAACCAAATGTTCAAACATTTCTTTTGGAATTCTTTCATCTCTTAATTCTCCAATATTACTTTCCCTTGGGTTTGTATTAGGGATTGGAATTGTATCTAGAATCCGCGTGACAAGCAAGGAGGCTTCCCCCCTTCTATCGTAGAATTATCTCAAGGTGGGCTCATTCTTTCCAAATGAGACCTCCTTAATATAGTCTTTCATGGCCCCTCTTTTAATTGGTCTAGTTCCTCCCATAATAACCAAGAGGTTCATGTTATATTAGATATAGTTTCTTGTAACAGTGCATGGTTGTCCTCCTTCCCTCAAGACAAACATTGTAATCTATTTACTGTAGGATCTAATAATCTTCTTATCATTTTAGATCTTTTTCCTTAAAAATCCTTTAGAAAGAGGCCTTTCATTGTGAATGGATGTGGACTTCAAATCTTGATTACAAAACCCTAATTGAGAAAATATGGAATTCCTCTAAACCATGGTCAAACTTTCCATAAGTAAAAAAATTCACTTTCTAACCTATCTCCACATCTAAGAAAATGGAATAAAATCACCTTTGGAAAATTTTAAATTTATTAAATCTCTTATATCTTAAACTAGATTTCCTTAAAAATCAACCCAAATCAGATGTTAGTCACAATAACAATATTAAAGAAACGGAATCCAAAATTAACACTACTTAATCAAAAACAAATTTATAAGCTAAAAAATCTTGTGTTTCCTAGCTCAAATGTGATGACAAAAATTCCAAATTATTCTATCTTTCCACTGTCATTAGAAGGAATAAAAATCATATATCTTTCATTAAAAACTCTAATAATCGCTTATCAAAAAAAAACTCTAATAATCATTGGGTCCATTCTAATAATTAAATTGCCTTTAACGCCGCTCTTTTTTTCTTTTTCTTTTTTTTTTTTTTTTAATCCCCTTATTGTTCTTCAAATCCTCCTCAAGATGCTATTAACCTTATCACTAATTCTAATTCTTCTTCTTTCTTAGTCTCTGACCAAAATCACTCTCCTTCTCTGAAGTCTCAATTATCTTGTCTATCTAGAATTGAATTTCCAATCCCAATCAAAATGTCTTGCTCTCCCTTCTCCAGTTGGTAGAAATATAATATAACTCTTTTCCTACATTAACTCAAAATTTCCATCAAGAATCTCATGTTGGAAGAAATCTCTCTTTAATCAAGCTGGTAAAAAAGTTCTTAAATCTGTTATTTCTGCCATCCCTCAATATGCCATGTCTTGTTTCCCTCTCCCAAAAGCTATAAAAAAAAATTCTCTACATAGTAAATTTTGGTGGTCTTGTGGTAAGAAAGAATTTAAAATTTACTAATTAACTTAACTCGAAAGATTTGAGTAAGACTAAAAGTAATGATGGCCCTGGTATTAGAGACCTTCGTCACTTTAATCTTACCATTCTTGCCAAACTAGCTTGGAGAATTCTAACCCATTCCAATTCCCCCTGGGTTATAACTTTAAAATCCTTATACAATCCAAACTCTGACTTTCTTAATGCCAAGAGTCTCCTTTCTAGCTCCTGGTATTGGAAAAGCATCATCCAAGGCAAGAATCTTCTCTTGAAATGCCATAGAAAAGAAATAGGGTCAGGCTTCCAAACCAATTTATGGAATGAAACTTGGATTCCTTCGTTTCCTAATGGCAAACTCTCCTCTCGACCCCCACCCTTTCTCTTTAAAATTTAAATTTTGTTGATATTATCAACCATGAGCATTGATCTTGAAACCTCTTAACTATTTCAAATCTAATCTCACTTGAAGAACTTAATGTCATAAAAAAATATCCCTCACCCAATTCCCCTCTAATGACAATTGGATTTGGATACCAAATTCTAAAGGAAAATTTACTGTTAATTATGCCTATGCTATTTTTGTCTCCCAATCTCAACAAATTCCCTTTTCCCCTTAATCCAAGTTTTGGAATAAACATTGTGGTCTTACAATCGACCCTAGAGTCCAAAACTTCCTTTGGAAAGCTTGTAAAAACATTCTTCTCACCCCGATCAAATCTCTTTAATAATAAGAATAATAATAATAAAACCATCCTTCCAATCGTCGTCCTAAATGCCTTATGCATCAAGAAGACATGTTACATTGTCTCCTCACCTGTCCTAAATTAGAGAAATAATGGTTAGGCTCCCATATCTCTCTCAGAAATAATAATAATAATATTCCTCACTCGTCTTTCTATGATTAGTTTAACTCATGGCTTAACTTCCCTAACTTTAATAATAAAGATAAAACCTATATCCTTCAAAATATTGCTATTCTATGTTGGAATTTATTGAAAGACAGAAATAGAATTGTTTTTTATAGAAAAAAAAAATCCTAATTGCAAAGATCTATTATTCCTCTCTAACAGAATGCTGCATGAGCTTGTTCTCTTGGAGGAGCAATTCCCCAAAGCTTCAACCTTAAGCTATAGTGCTAAAAGGAAGACCCCGCCGTGGGGATTTTGGAAGATCAATTTTGATGGAGGTTATAGTTCTCACTTCTTTGCTGTGGGCATTATCATAAGAGATGTTTTGGGTTCTTTTGTTGATGCTGCGAAGACTAAAACTCAAGCCTATTTAGCTAAGATGTCAGTAGCTCTTGTTGTTAAACATGGTATCCTTTTAGCCCTTCGTCTAGGGGCCAAAAGGATGCAGTTGGAGGGTGATTCTACCTTAGTCATGAACTACTTGCTCTCTGATCTTTCCTCTCCTCCTTGGCAAATCAGACCCCTTATAATGGACTGCAAAAACTTTATATCTCTTTCTGATGATGTTAATATTTTGTACGTTAACCAGCCCATACTATTGCTGCCTCTAACTCTCTATCTTTTGGTCCCTGGCCTTGGGTTGTGCAGTCGTACGGGAGCAGATCTTTCTTCTTAATGCAATTTTCTTTTACCAAAAAAAAAAAGACAATGAAGAAAATAGGATGGATAAATTTTTAATTACAATCAAGAGGTGATCTACCCATTTAGTGCTCTGGATACGAATGCATAGCAATGAACAATAAAGAAGTGCCGTTTAGTCAGATCCTCTGCTGACTTTATAGAGTCATGCCTATCATCCTACTTGGGCAGCTATGCAACACATACTTCTCAAAAAGTGAAAAGCACCCACCTAAATTCACTTTTTTTATTTGGGTGGGGTTGGGAGGGTGTATGTATCGCACAGCAGAGGCAATACTTTAAGGTCAAGAGAGGATCCTGAGTGGCCCTTTAGGCGTGGCCTAGTACCTAGGTTAACCATATTCTGTGAACAAAGGAAACAAGGAACTTCACGTATTTCAGCCCATACAGTAGAATTGCCACTCCAGCACTAAAGGGTATCGAAAAGCTATATATATTAGAAGAGAAACTCACCAAAGCTTGAACATTGACAATTTTTTTTATTCAAAATAATATCTAACTATGTGATGCATGACTAGAAACCATCATGCATCGACGCTTGGAGAGAAATCGATCGAAATTTTGCCATCACCAACTCGGCCATGCATAATTGTAGGCAAAGAAACGTAGTGAAGATTTCACATGCACACACAGACACATAATAATATATGCATGTTTCTATTGTTGGCAACGACAAGTAAATTTTCAAAATGGATAAATGGATATCAAATTCACCATATGACCAGCAAAGTACCAGAATAATAGTGCAAAGCAATCTCTAAATAACTTCTACAATATGAGTTGAATGTAATTATCCTCAGAGGAGTTCAATGGAGAATAAGTCTTGTTTTAAGATAATATGCCTAGTTATTACAGTCCAAACCTTACAATTACACGCATAAAACGTATCAAGATTCTTCTAGAACAAAATGGCTCAAAATGAGAGAGAGAGAGAGAGATGATAATGACCTTGGTCCTACCCATGGTTGGAGGGTTAGAGGAGATGAACCCAAGAGACCCAAAATATTTCCCTAGGGTTGCCTCCATGGTTTTGATTGGATCACTGGGCTAATGAAAGGGGAGAGAGAAAAATAGAGAGAGAGAAGAAAGAAAGAAATTTCCTACAAGTCAGCTTGAGCTCCAAAGCAATTGATGGAGTTCTTCTAAGATTACTTACATGAGGTGAACGCTAAATGCCAAAAACAAACACTAGCCCCTCCTCTAAACTAAGTTAAATTGGGCTAAAACTCCTCAAGTTTAGCCACCATGAATGTACAAAAATACAAAGCAAAAGAGTGAGTTAGGAGTCTCTTCCCTTTCCCAAAGGGAAGATGGGTGGTTGGTTACACAAGGGTTAATATCTGAGAGTTACGTGAAGACGTGAACTTGGTAAAGCATTTTGGTCGTTTAGAAAGGAAACCTAGCTAGGTCTTGAGTTGATGTTAGCTCAAAAAACTAGGGCATCCTCTGCCCTTGTTTGTTAAAACTGCCTTATTAGCCAGTCAAGGCTAATTTTCAAAGGTGAGAACTTGTCCTTTGAGTAGTTGAATTTACATTTCTGCAAGTCTAAGTTAGGAGAGAGTTATTTCGCTTAACCTTTCCAGGGCTAAGGTTAGGGAGAGGTTCTTTTTTCCAACTTAGCTCATCAAATAGCTAGAGTTGGCGATGTGGTACACATCGTTTTTGGGTTCTTTTGAGGAACCACACAAACTTCTGGGCTGATGACATAACCCATCTTGAGCTAAATGTAAGGGAAACCGTCCCTTTTTCTAAGATTGCTGCACTAGGGAAGTTGGAGGGTTCTCCTCCAAGCCCAGGTGTTTTAGCCCCGACAGGGGGCTAATGTGGGTGAGAGGACCCAAGGGTCCACGCTTGGGCATGCGTTAGGGGAAACAGGAGAGAGAGAGAAAGAGAGAGAGAGATTTGAAACCATGGTTAAGCCGAAGGTTGTTCAGAAACTGTAGGAGTGAAGTGAGTTGAGACAAGTCTGTAGTTGTGAGCTGCTGGAGCATGAAGAATTGGAGCTGTAAGAGCCATGGTCACGCCTGTTGTAGAGTAAAACACACTGTTAAAGATATTAGTACCACATCAGAATGAAGAAGATAAATAATAAACTAACAATATCATAACTACATCTCAAAACAAAATTTAGAATTAGATGAAATAATTCATTAAAAGGCAAAGAGTAGGGCACAAACCTGCTTGGGAGGGTGGTGTGGGGGGTAGAGAAATATTAGGTCCACCGTAGTGATGAGGAAACCCGGTTGAATTGACGGTGGAATACTGAAAGAGTTGGTGGGGGTATTGCATGCCGTATCCCTGCCCGGCAGTGTAGGCAGCGGCGGCTCCTCCGTTGTTCTGGCCGAACTGGAGATATGGGTAGAAGGCTGTGGTGGCGCCAGTGACCATCCCACCTGAACCTGCCCCATACATTGGATATTGCGTTGTTGCCCCTCCTCCATACACGCTATAATAGCTCTGCAAAATTACCCAAAACAACCTTACTATTTCTCCACTTAGTGCACATGCACAATACGTGAAAACATACTTATAGAAACTATATTATGGGACGGGTTAGCTTGAAGGATAGTGTGGCAAAGGGATTCAGATAACCCATCTTACACATGGCTAAGAGGGCTCATTTAAAAAATTTATACCATAAGCCCCATCTTAGGTGGTGGCTGAGAGAGGCCCATTGGAAAATTTTAGACCTAGAGCCTCTAAAATGTGATGAAAGAAAACCTTCAATGGATATTTTCTAAATTAAAATTTTGAAAATTTCAATGACTGGCATTACAAGGAGAGGAGTCCATCACAAGGTGGAGGTAGGCTTAAAATGAACTGGATACTCAATACTTAGCTAACCTAGAGGGCCTCCATTCTGATGGACAGTCTGGATTAGCTGCAATATAGCCATGTGCAGGGTTCTAAAAAGACATTTAGATAGAGAGGTTTAGGTGAAAAAGAATAAGATAGAATAAAAGACTAATTTCTTCCTTATAACATCTAAAACACCATGAAAGCATAAGAAGGGGAGGAATCTGTACAAACCGTAGGGTAAGTATAATCTGGCGAGTATGGAGAGTACCTGAAATTTGTGGGAAAAGAAATTAAACAACAGAAATTGTTAGAATTAGAATACAAAGCTTGTTGTATAAGCACATTGTGCATGTGCCTGCCTAGACTTGTTTGCATAAGCTTGCAGGCCTTTTTACGCGTGCTGACTTGCACATGCATGTGGTCAAGTGTTTCTTTCGATGAGAGTATGAGATGTCATAGACATGCACAAATAAGCACAATTTCACATGCAGACAATTATAAATTTTGTGTTATGATATATATGTCTCTATGCCCGTGCATACATGATAATATATGCAGACTAAAGAAAGGTTGGGCCAGATCAGACACACGATAGAGAGATGATGATGATGATGATGTATCACAGATGCCATGTTATGACCATGCATGTTCACATCATAAGTCTAGTTTAATAAGCGAATGTGTGTGAACTGGCAATGCACGCTCATATATATATATATATATATATATAGAGAGAGAG
>JAOXJP010286562.1:0-19115 GCA_025762735.1 Platanus orientalis | reverse complement strand
TCTTAGGCTTGTAGCATTGTTCCACTTTTATACCATTGCTTGTGTCATAAACCCTCTATGTTTTATTTGATTACATATAAGAGCAACAAAAAGGTATGTCTATAAACTTGATCATTTTAGCTTATTTTCACTCCTATATAAATGATTTTCCCAACTTCTAAATCATGTTATATGCAGGAAATCTCTAGAAGACTTGGAAGGAGTGACAATGCAATTGCGATGTGAGTAGGTAAAATACATATTTTGGATCCTCAGCTTGTATTGAGTAATATAGTGCATTTTAATCAAGGGATTGTATAATTATTTTTGGAATGCTTTAGCCTATGGAATATGGAATAACATGGTAGTTTATTTTATATTTTTTAATTATAAATGTGATGGATAAAAATGGTGGATAAATACGGAGCTATCGGGTGGACAGTGATGATGTTGTGAATGTATGGATATATTTGGAGTGTTTTTTGGATATAAAGACTATCAGGTTATTGAAGAAGTGACATGAGGATCACTATTCATCCCCAGGGGGTCCATATTACAGCCGTTATGTTGCCAAAATTTCGGAAGAAATGACATATGGATTCCCTACCTAATTTCAATAAAATGAGATAAAAGGCAATGGGTGAGACGAATAGATGTTAAATCAAGTTGACTAATAGACTGTAACGGGTTTAGAGTAGGTAACCGTGAAAGCTAATGAGGTGGGGTGCCTAACACCTTCCCTAACTCATAAACGAACAATTTACCTTAGAATCTTTGGGAGTTGACCAATTTAACTGTGGGGTCAGACATTTCAAACATTTTTTAAAACTTAAACTTGTTTTGTTTTCAAAACTGATGTCCAGTCACATCATTAAAAAGACTAGTGGCGACTCAAAGTCATGTGGGATATTTCCTGCGATAGGCAAGTCTTTTTCAAAAGGGATTTACCCATCGTGCCAAAATCAAGGCCCACAGTCATGTTGGGTTTGCGGGTTATGTAGTAATTTATCTTGGTGAGTCGGGTTCGTGTCCTGTCAAGGTAAGGGTATAAGACCATTTGGCTCAACCATAACCCGACCCATTTATTAATCGTGTCAAACCGGGTTGACTAGTTTTGACCCGAAACATGTTTAGGGTCAACCCTAACCCGCGTTATTTCTTGTTGGGTCGTGTCAGGTTCACAGGTCGTGTCAAACATTGCTACCCCTAGCCCTACTAGCTGACCCCAATAAATCTGCATAGCCCCGACCCTAGATGGAATAACCTAGAGAGTTCCAAAGATGCTCTACCCGAGGCCTTTTGACTCACCACGTACCAAGGTCCTCGGTGGGAAGGTAGGAGCGCCCTCAGAACCCGATTCCAAGTATCCCACGAGTAGTCCTGACAGCCATTCAAAGCATCTGAGACCTAAAGACCACTAGGGCACCCGAGACCTAAAGACCACTTGGGACCTCGAGGCCCCCGGGGTCCGAGATTCCTTGATCTGCTAAAATGTGACCACCCCAATAGCTCAGTTTAAAGATAAGCATGATTTGGAGACCATTATGTGAATAACGTATTCTCTGCAACAGACCTACCAATTCTGAGAAAAGGACAGAGGTGGTAGGAGAAGACACACCTAAAAACGGGGAGGAAAGCAACATGCGAGAACGTGGGGGAGAGCGACATGCAAGAACGTAGAGGAAAATGACATGCGAAATCCGCCCTGATATGCCCCTACTCGAGCCTATAAATACGTGCACTAATGCATCCTCCAAGTATGAGACATCAGAAACCTTAAAAAAGAGATCTTTACTTCCTACAGTCCCCCTGCTTTTCTTGACTTGATTGTCGGAGAGCTAGAAGCTGGCACCCCGCCGGTGCTAGCTTCCTGACCCTCTCTCATTTCGTGTGTGCAGAGCCCGCCTTGCTGAGGATCTAGGATGACAGTGGGACCATCTGATTGGTGTAAAGGGATTTGCTTATCCAATATGCCATCAGTTGGCACTGTTTATGGGAATCACTTCATTTCTGGAAGAACCTAAGGTCCACATGGTCAAAACCAGGATGATGGCAGCTTAACACGACTAGGTGCTAGAGTTGATGGACTGGAAACCTCCAGCTCCGATGGAGTACGCCTTGAAACCCCAAGGGTGGATGTGCTTGAGCGAAAGATTTAGGGACTGACGACAAATATGGAGTTGTTGATGGAGCAGAACGAGGAAATTATACAAGAACTGAGAAGCCGAAGGGGTGCACCAGTTGGTGGTGACATAGGACAGCCAGGGTCTCACGTCCCTCCAGCCTGAAACCATGACCAAGGATGTGAAGACGAAGCTGAAAGCGTCACGGCCTCCTGATTTCAAGAAGCAACCTGGTAAGAAGAAAAGATTCACATCCTAGGCTTTTGGGAGGAGAAAATAGAGGATGTGAGGGAGATGGCATTGATGAGGGAAGCCTTAAAAGGAAAAGCCCCGGCCACTGTCGATGAGCTAATCAAGAGGATGGACCACCCATTCGCCCCGGAGGTTATGGCTCGACCCCTCCCTTACAAATTTAAACCACCACAAATGGAGATGTTTGACGGTGGCAAGGACCCCTTGGATCATTTAGAGGCCTACAAGACACACATGAACCTCCAGGTGGCCCCTGATGAAATTATGTACAGGGCATTCCCAACTACAATCAAGGGGTCTACCAGGGTTTGGTTCAGTCGGTTGAAGCTTGGCAGCATATCAAATTCACAGAACTAAGTCGGCAGTTGGTTGGCTATTTCATCGACGGTCAGAGGCACTTGAAGCCGGCAACTTATTTCCTGAATATCAAGCAGAGCAAAGGGGAATCCTTGCCGGACTATATGTCTCAATTTAACAGAGAGACGCTATAGGTTGATGATGCTGACGAGAAGACGATCGTTGTTACTCTAATGGCCGGGTTGTTGCCCTCCAAACTCTTGTTCTCTCTCTATAAGAATCCCCCGACTCGTATGGCCGACCTCATGGTGAAGGCATAACAACACATGAATGCTGAGGATACCCTTAATGCCAGGCGAGAATGGGACATTAGGCCATATTCGTAGCTTGACAAGAGAAAAAAGGAACAACAACAAACACCTCGGGAAGATAGGGGCGGCCAGGTGAGAGAAGGGAACGGCGGTCATGGGATCAGACCATGGGTCAACCTCCCCCTAAGTAGGTTTCAAAACTATACCCCTCTTAATGCACCTATGGAACAGGTGTTCTTCCATATCAGGGACAACCCAAGCATCAAGTGGCTCAAGGGGATCCGTGCCCTGCCAGAGAAGAGGAGCAGAGATAAGTACTGTCATTTTCACCAGGACCATAGCCACGACACCAACGACTGTTTTGACCTGAAAGAGTAGATAGAAGCCCTTATCTAGCGCAGACGGCTGCAAAGATTTGTCGCAGGATGGCAGTAAGTCAAGTGTGAGAGCACCCATCGAGACCCTCCTGCTTGAGAAGAAAAAAAGGTTTAAAGGGCCAATCGAGGAGATAAGGGTAATAACTGGAGGTTTCACCGAGGGGGAGAATCTAATTCAGCAAAGAGATCACGCGTAAGGCAGATCCAAGAAGAAAGAGACTAGCGAATGATGATAGAGAAGCCGGCAAAGCATCCTAAGTCAGAGCATTCTCCCATCACATTCTTTGTAGAAGATGCCCGGGGGGTGAGTCATCCGCACGATGACCCCTTGGTGGTGACATTAGTAATTTCAAACTACCTCACACACTGCATCGTCATCAACAATGAGAGCTTGGTAGACATCCTTTACCTCCTAGTGTCAACACCCAAATTTGGACTTGAGTTTATAAAGGGAATAAGATGGTTTATTACAACATGGGATAGGACTTAGGTCTAGGTACACCTGAACTTTGAATAAACAGGCATTCTCGACAGACATTCTGGTTGCAAACACATTGAAAGTACTATAAATCATTAACATCTTGGATTTGCCAACCTTCATAAGCTTTCCCACATTGAAGCATCAAAAGGCTGGCAAATTACCATTTTACCCCTACACCTCCATAGCCCAAAGCAAACCCAATCAAACACTACTTTCTGACATCTCTTCATCAACAAAACACCTTGGATTTGCCAACCTTCATAAGCCTTCCCACATTGAAGCATCAAAAGGTTGGCAAATTACCATTTTACCCCTACACCTCCAAGAGCCCAAAACAAACCCAACCAAACCCTACTTTCCGACATCTCTTCATCAACAAAAACACCTTGGATTTGTCAACCTTCATAAGCCTTCCCACATTGAAGCATCAAAAGGCTGGCAAATTACCATTTTACCCCTACACTTCTAGAAGCCCAAATCAAACCCAATCAAACCCTACTTTCCAATATCCCTTCATCAACAAAGACACCTTGGATTTGCTAAACTTTATAAGCCTTCCCATATTGAAGCATCAAAAGGCTAGCAAATTACCATTTTACCCTTACACCTCTAGGAGCCCAAAACTAACCCAATCAAACCATACTTTCCAACATCTCTTCATCAACAAAGACACCTTAGATTTGCCAACCTTCATAAGCCTTCCCACATTGAAGCATCAAAAGATTGGTAAATTACTATTCTACCCCTATACCCTCTGAAGGCCAAATCAACCCTATTTAAACCCATTTTTCCCACAACTCCCAAAATACTCTCCACAAAGAAGACATCTAGGTCTTAGCCACTTTCACGAGGCCTCCAACATCAAAATCCCAAAAGGCTAGCAAATGACCATTTTGCCCCTACACCTCTAAAAATCTCAAACCAACAGCTATGAAGCCATTTTTTTTAGGATTCTCCAAATCTCATCAACGTTCCCATAGGAGGGATGCAAAAGGGTAAGAATATTACCATTTTTCTCCCACATCCTTAAAATACATTATTTCCCCCAAAAATTGAACCTTTGGAAAAACCTTGAAGGCTTGATACAAATCAGAAACTCAGTCAGTCAGTGGCCATACCCTTATAAGCCCTAAATATTTTTGAGAAAAATTCCAAAGGGTACAGTGCCCCCCAATTGCCCCAATCCATCTCCAAAGAACAACAAACACACTTGTATCAACCATAGACACTCAATGAGCTCCCGAGAACTCTCCAGAAGTCCAAATCCATCAAGATCAGGCTCATTTTCTTTATTTTTTCAAGACCTTCGATAAATGCCCTAATAGAGAAACCCTTCCTTAAACCCTGCACCAGTTATCAACTCAATTCTTCACTAACCCAAGGTATGATTCTCGATTAGGTGACCCAAATACAAAATCTCCCGAAAATTCACTGAAGATCAGATTCTCTACCTATCAGACCCCAGAGCATCCCAAGTCCAAAACTTGAACAACCATAATCACAATCACTCCCCATTCAAACCTAAGAAAAACCAGTCATAGGTCCAAGCGGTATTTGTCGCGGGATAATTCAAGGTTTGGAGCAGAATTTTCAGCTTAGGTATCTGATTCATGCATAGTCAGAGCCCATGGCTCACAAATCTCAAGGGCTATCTTTCATATGAAGATTTCAAAGATCAATTTCATCTTCTCACCCTTCTTTTATTGGTACAGACCTCTACAAATACATTCAAAGCCAATTTTGGCCTACTTGCCCACATCCAATCCTGATTTTGATAATTGCGTTGCGACCAGAGTGTCCAGGAGATGCGAAAAACTCATAAACTTTGAGAAGTTGGGAGCTGTAGAACTCAAAAAATGGATCCAGACAGTAAAAGGGCAAAATCTAGACAAAATATCTTAATTTCTACCCAAAATACCCCTAAGCTTTTTCCTAAACCTTAAACTCCCCATTTAGAATATTCCAAATAGAGGGTAGACATTTAAGAACTACCACCTCAACCCTACACCCTCCCCATGGGCCCCACACCTTCCCTCACACTCTCTCCCCACATGACATGTGGCATGAGGGCCCACCACATTCACCCTCATCCACACACCCCTCCCCACCTCCATGAAACCTTCTAGTAGCTTCCACCTCTCTCCTCTCCCCCTCCACATATTCCCCACCTCCTCACTAGGGGCAGCCACCTCCCAGCCACCATTCTAGAAGCCCACCTCACCTCACTCCTCACCCCCACCCCACCACTCCTTTTCCTACCCTCTCTCTTCTAACCACCTTACCCCTTCCATCCTTATCCACCCCAACCCACCTCCCTCAGGTCCTTGCTATAAAATCCTTCCCCTAGGTCGTGATTGGAGGGCCAAGCAAAAATAAACCCAAGAAAATAAGAAGAGAGAAAATAGAGGAAAGAAGAAAAAGAGAGAAAAAGAAGAGAAAAAAGAAGAAAAGGAAAAGGAAAGAAAGAAGAAGGAGCCAACCCATGACCAGGTAGGCCCCCTCTTCCTCCTCCTTAGACTTTAAAGAACCCCTTTTCACGCTGTAATGACCCCATTTTCCTTGACTTAACCAGTGAGACATGGGGGAGACAATCTGTCTCCCCCTTTTTTCTATTTGTTTTTTCTAAATCATGTATAAAGTAGACAATTTTATTTTGCTTTCATACTAAGGTGGGGTTGGTGGTTTACATCAGATGTCACCAACCCCCATACCTATTATTGAGCATGATTTGGACCCCAGAAAGTGAGGTTTGGTTCCATGAATGGGCCCCACTTTGCTGCTCATAACAGTGTGTTCTTACATTGTATTACTATGCCATTCACTTCTCACGATTTTATTATCCTACTTGTAAATCGATTTGTGTTAAAGTGTTTAGTCTGATGTTTAATTAACATAGTTAGTCATGTAATTGATTTTTTGCAAACCAATTTACCCATGTTAGCTATTTTTACTCAATTTTATCTGTCAGTACACAACATGTTGTTAAAAATCTAAGTGTTAATAGTTGTATCTATTGTCTGTGCCATAACTCCCTATACAAGATGAATCTCGACCCAAAATTTTAACTGGGAATACATAGCTCCTTACGTAACTTCCCTGTAAAATTTGGGACCCACTTGATCTCTAGATGTTGAGATATGGGTCCCACAAACCATACTTTTTTAGAAAATCTATGCTGAATGCATAGTGTTTTCAATTTTGGAAAAACCAAAAGATGGGTCCCACCTCTTCTCCAGAGGCTGGGGATTTTTGCAAACCTCTAGGGAAGTCACTCACCCCCATGAAAAATTCCAAGGTCAATAGAGCTCGGAATGTTGCCCAAAATCCTAGAAAACAGTCACTATTTTTTCTGGGAAATGAGCAGTACACCTGATCTCTCACTTTGGGAGAGATCAGGCGTACCAAGCTTTCAGGCATACCTTGGTTTTTAGGCATACTAAAACAAAAAAATTTCAAATTGTCCCTAAAACCTCAGTGACCTATAAATGACCCCTAGATCCTTAAACCTATTCTCTCAACAGTCCTAAGCCTCTGACACATTAGCAAAACCCAAAAAGGGCTCAATGGAGTCAATACACCTGATCTCCACCTCTATGAGAGATCAGGCATATATGGACTTCAGGTGTACCCTAACTTTCAGGCGTACCCTAACTTTCAGGCGTATTAGAGTAGAAAAAGCCCAAAATTAGCCTATAGGCCCGGCCAGTCCCTGGATGGTCCCACAAACCCTAAAAAATACCCAATAAGAGTCTCAGCCTTCTGATATATCAGCAAGACCCAAAAAGGACCCGATTGAAGTAGTACGCCTGATCTCCACATTTGTGAGAGATTAGGTGTATATGACTTTCAGGCGTACTTAACCACAGTGACTTTAAATGGTGTCCCCAAGTGTCCAAATACTCACAACAACCCAAAAATTCATAAAAATGCCAAAACATGACTTCTGTGTAAATTCCAGAGTCTAGAATTAATAGTAAGGATCAAGTGGGACCCAATCGAGCCTATACCCCTAAACTCCCACTCTGTGAGAGATCATGTGTACCATATATCAGGTGTACTACCTGGAGATTAGGCGTACTAACAAAAACCCTCTTAAAACTCTTATATTTTTATTCACAACTTAATGAAGATAAAAGAAATGGTTAGGTTAGAGGAGCCACCCTAAAAAATTGGGTAATTGGGGTGCCTAACACCTTCCCCAATTGCAACCAAATAGCTTACCTGAATCACTCGAAAACCAAACCAATCAAAGAGTCAACCCTAGGCCCAAGTTCCTAGCCCGGGCTCTAAAAAGCTCGTATTCTCCCTTCCCCTGGAAAGAGGCAGGCATCCAACCCCGCTTGTAAAAACCCGAGTTGGTGGAGACTCCAAAACCCCCGAAGTGGGTCGCAGTCTTTTCGTGATGCCCACACCTGGCATTCGATCAAATGGGTGTTAGATGAGATAAGCTTAGGCCTGTCCAAATGCCATTGGTGGGATTTATAGGTGATAGGTTACTCCCACTAGGAGCGATCAGCTTGTCAGTCACTACCAGAATAGGAGATCGACAGATAACTCGGATGATAGATTTCTTGGTGGTCAATTGCCCCTTAGCCTACAATGTAATACTTGGGAGGCCGACACTGAATTGGGTAAGGGCGGTCACCTCGACTTATCATCTATTGATGCGCTTCCTAACCGAGGAGGGAGTCAGAGAGGTTCGGGAAGACCAAGTGGCAGGTAGGGAGTGCTATATGGCCTCGTTCAAGGGGGAGCCGACCCTGAAAGAATACATGTTAATCGACAGCCTGGAGGTCTGAGATGAGAGGGCCCGAGTAGTAGTAGAACCTAAAGGAGAACTAGAAGACATCACCCTTAATCTCGATGCACCTGATGAAGTCACCCGAGTAGGATCAGGCCTACCAGGAGAATTCAAAGCTCAGTTATGAGACTTATAAAAAATTGGGACGTGTTCGCTTGGACGCATGACGATATGCCAGGAATAAATCCCCGTATAGCTGTACACAGGTTGAATGTGGACCCGGACTTGAGGCCCGTCAAGTAGAAGAAGAGAAAATTTTATCTAGAGCGGAATCAGGCGATCACACAAGAGGTAGAGAAATTATTGACGGTTGGCTTTGTGAGGGAAGCCCACTACTCCGATTGGTTGGCGAACGTGGTTATGGGGAGGAAACCGAATGGGAAATGGCGTATGTGTGTTGACTTCATTGACCTTAACAAAGCCTGTCCGAAGGATAACTTTCCACTCCTGAGAATCGATACGTTGGTAGACTCCACGGCTGGCCACCAAACCCTTAGCTTTATGGACGCCTTCTCAGGGTACAACCAAATAAAGATGTACGAGCTCGATTAAGAGAAAACCGCCTTTATCACCGACCGGGGACTCTACTGTTACTGGGTCATACCCTTTGGGCTGAAGGATGCAGGGGTGACATACCAAAGACTTGTCAACGAAATGTTTAAAGGCTAGATCGGAAGGAACGTCGAGGTGTATGTAGACGACATGTTGGTAAAGAGCCTTTAAACTAAACATCACCTCTCAGATTTGCGCGAGACATTCTAGACCTTGAGGAAGTACAAGATGAAGCTCAACCCCAACAAATGTGCCTTCAAGGTGTTGATCGGCAAGTTCCTTGGATTTATGGTGTCACAACAGGGGATAGAGGCCAATCCCGAGAAGGTAAAGGCCATATTCGACATGTAATCTTCCAGAAACACAAAGGAGGTACAATGCCTCACCGGGAGGATGGTTGCTTTAAGCAGATTCATCTCCCAGGCCACAGACAAGTGTTACCCCTTTTTTGTAGGTTAAAAAAAGCTTTCTGCTGGGATGAGGAGTGCGACAGGGCCTTCTAGAAGCTTAAGGACCATCTCGGATGCCTACCACTAATCAATCAATTGAAGCAAGGTGAGGCACTCTACTTATACCTATCAGTGTTAGAGACAACAATGAGCTCAGTATTGGTAAGAGAAGAAGCAGAGGTCCAAGCACCAGTATACTACACTAGTAGAACCTTCAAGGGGTAGAGGAAAGGTACCCGAGGGTAGAGAAAATGACGTTCACACTGGTCGTGACGGCCCGATGGCTAAGGCCCTATTTTTAAGTTCACACCGTCTAAGTGCTAATAGACCAACCACTCCGGACCATATTACACAGGCTCGAGACCTCGGGGAGACTGGTCAAGTGGTCAGTAGAGTTAAGTGAGTTCGATATTAAGTACCATCCCTGTGGAGCCATCAAGGGCCAAGCCAGTACGGATTTCATTGCCGAGTACACTTATACGCTAGGCATAGAAGCTGAAACGCGTGAAGACCAATGAGAAGAAGAAGAAGTCGACCAAGTGGAATGGATTATGCACGTGGATGGTTCCTCCACCAATAGCGTAGCCGAGGGAGGAGTCATCCTGATTTTGCCAGAAAAAAGCAAGCTCGAGTACGCCATAAGGTTTGGGTTTAAGGCAACCAACAACGAGGCTAAGTACGAGTCGATGATCACAAGACTATATCTCGCCCACACACTCGGGGCCATAAATGTAAAGTTCAATAGCGACTCCCAACCTGTGGTTGGATAAGTACAAGGGGACTATGAAGTGAAAGATGATTGGATGAAACAGTACCTCGCCATGGTGGAGAAAGAGAAGTCCCAGTTCTAGCATTTTAGTATACAGCGGGTTCCATGAGGGGATAATGAAGAAGCCGACAGGTTAGCCAGACTTACGTCATCCGCCACCGAAGACCTAGGTCCTGAGATCCTCGTGGAGCACCTACTCGAGCCAAGTATCAAGGCAGAAGGCTACAGAGAAGTTAACATGGTAAGTCTCGAGCCAGAATGAGCCAGTTAAATCATAAGATATTTGAAGAACGGAGAGTTACCCGAGGATAAGGAGGAGGCGAGAAAATTAAAAATGCAGGCCAATCGATATCTATTTCTTGGCGACACTCTCTACAAGAGAAGCTTTACTTTCCCTCTGCTCAGATGCTTGTCTATAGAAGAAACTGATTATGTTTTCTGAGAAATATACGAGGAAATATGCGGGAGCCACGCGGGGAGAAGGTCGATGGCCCATAAAGCAATCAAGGCCGAATACTATTGGCTTTCCATGCAAAAAGATGCTATTATCCTTGCTCAAAGGTGTGATAAATGTCAGAGATTTACCAACGTCCCCAAGAAGCCCGTAGAAGAATTGGTCCCAATGGTAGGGCCGTGGCCCTTGCATAGTGAGGGATCGACATGTTTAGGCCGCTCCCCACTGAAAAAAGGATAAATAAGTTCTTAGTAGTGGCCATCAATTACTTCACCAAGTGGGTAGAGGCTGAACCCTTGGCAAAGATGAAGAATGTTCGAGACTTCACCTGGAGATCTATTGTATGTTGGTTTGGCATCCCTCGAGTCATTATTACTGACAAAGGTAAACAGTTTGACAATGCCCAATACCGAGAATTCTGTGCGGAGCTCAACATCAAGAATCACTTATCTTCCCTTGTTCACCCTTAAGCGAACGACCAAGTGGAAGTTACAAACAAAACCCTCTTGGGCATAATTAAGAAGAGGCTCGATAACTCAAAAGGCTTTTGGCCCAAGGAACTGCTAAGCGTCCTATGGGCATACTACACCACGGTAAGAACCCCCACTGAGAAAATGCCCTTCTCACTGGCTTTCGGGACCGAGGCGGTAATACCAGCAGAGATTGGGTTGACCACACATAAAACGGTGAATTTGACTCAGGGAAGAATGAGGAAGGCCTCAGGAACAATCTCGACCTATTAGAAGAGAAGAGAGATGAAGCCGCACTTCGAGTAGCCACTTACAAGCAAAAAATGGCAAAGTATTACAATTCCCGGGTTAAGGGAAGGAGATTTACCATCGGGGATCCAGTACTTAGGAAAGTGACCCTAGCAACGCAAGACTTGACAGAGGGAAAGTTGAAACCAAATTAGGAAGGGCCCTACTAAGTGACACAATGTAAAAGGCCCGGGACTTACCATCTTGAAACAATGCAATGGGAACCCCTACCACGACCATGAAATGTAAAACATCTAAGAAAGTACTATTAATAAAATCAACATTCTGATTCTAACTAATGACATGCTCTAAGCTATGTAGGGTCGACAACATTTTAGGCTGTCATGTTTAGGCTACAAGACTAGCCCCGGGTTACAAGATTAACCCTTAGGTCACAAAAATGACCCTAGGCCACAAGACTGGCCCATCCTTCCATGTTAGGCTACATGACTAGCCCGGGGTTACAAGACTAACCCTTAGGTCATAAGGTTGATCCCAAGCCACAGGACTGGCATACCCTTCCAGACAAAGCTATAAGACTAACCCCTAGGTTACAAGATTAATCCTTCGGTCTCTAGGATGACCCCGAGTGTCAAAGTAAAGCAACGTCCTGACTGAAAAAATGCAAGGCAAAGGAGAGTGTCATAAACAAAAAGAACCCGAATTATGTTGGAGTCAATGCATCACAACCTAAACCAGCTCTCCTTTACCAAGTGAGTACATCAACACCCCTTCATGTATGACTAAAGCCTAGACAGGTATCTAAGGATACCCGACGGCACTAACAACAAAAGACTCAAGCCCAAATGAGTGTCACTGGGAACCCTTACTTACCAAAAATTCCAAGAGACCCGACAAGTCCTCATATTATCACTGAGGCGATCCTATACTTAGAGAATTCTTGGTTGAGCTGCCTATACCCATCGTTGAAGCATTGACCCCTAGGAGTCCCTATACTCAGAAAAATCTGCATCATCCTCCCCCACTCGGGTAATGGTAAAATCCCCCGAGATGCACTCATACTTAGAAAAGTTTAAGGTTAAGCACTTTGGCCTACTCAGATATGCATAGACACATAAGAAGAAAGTGCCATGACACACATCAAAGCTTGAAAAAGATTTAAAGAGAAACATCATGAATAAAAAGCAAGAGACACAAAAAAGAGAATTTCATTCATATGCAAGAAAATTACAAAGTTTAAGAAGAAATAAAGAGATATAAGAATACAATTACACCTTGAGGTTGCCATCCCCTGAGGCCACCTCTCCCGGGGCTACATCTCCCCGACTGGCCTCTCCAATTTCAGGTGCCACTAACCCCTCAACGACCTTGTCCACCACAACCAACTCTCCAACCACCCCCTTGATCGTGATGTCTCCTCCTAGGCCAACTTCCTTGTGCTCTTCCTCAACCTCAACACCCCCTTCATCGGGTTTGATGGAGGAGAAGTCGATGTCGAGGCATTGCTCAGCCACTATGTCCCAAAACTCCTTGAACCCTTCTTAGAAGCAGTTGGCTTTGACAATGCTGAAAGCATCCAAGGCTAAGTACTGGGCTTCAGCTGCCCTGAGGGCCTCTTCCATCATCTCCTTCTTTTCTCTCTCTCTTTGCCTTAGCCTTGAGGTGCACCTACTCCAAGGCATTGGCTACGGATTTTTTCATCGAGCTCTCAACGGCTGCATTGAGATCAATTTTAGCTAAAATGCAATGGTTCCACTCTTGTTCTAGCTCGTTACATCCCTCTCAGAGTCTCCCAAGAGAGCATTCAAGCCCTTGATGCGTGTCTCCTACTCTGCGGCCTTGGCAGGCATGCTATTACGGGAATCCTCAAACCACTTTAATTTCTCTCGAGGTCACTGATTATGGCCTTTGCCTTGTCCTTAAGGGACTTGTTCTCATTCCTCGCTTGGGCAAGGCGGTTCAAATGATCGGCCTTGGCCTTCTCACAAAATTTGTACTTTTGGATGGAGGCGGTCATCAGGGCCACGGTCTAAAAAAACAAAATCAAGTCAGTAAAAAAAAGGGGGGGGGGAGAAGGGCATGAAGGGATGAAATGTGTTACCTTGGCCATATAGTGCATCATGTCTTTATGCACAGTAGCAGGTGAGAGATTCTTCTGCTGGTACTCGAGGTCAGTCAAGGGAACGCCCCCTCGGAGGTAGTCCCCCCCAGGTCTTAGCCTCAGTATCTAGGAACCAGCCCCAACAGGGACTCTTCAGCTGCTGGGGTAGGAGTGGAAGAAGATGCCCCCCCGAGTTGAGGTTGTCATCACCACGGTTGTAGGAGTGAGGGCCTTGGGGGCGACTGTAGGGTCCTCGATGATAGGGGCCTTGGAGGCAGTCGATGGAGTAGACGTTTGAGTGGCCAAGGCTTGGACCCCTACTGTAGGAGCTGGAGAAAAACCCCCAACGTCCCCATCTAAGTCAACAATTGGGATAGTGTTAGAAGGAGCCGGGGGAGGCACTAAAACCGCCTTGAGATGTTTCCTTTTCTTTGAGGTAGTAACCACCTCTGCTTAAGTAGTTGTTGGCTGACCAACTTTTTGGCCCCCAGAGCCTTATCTTTGATCTCCTTGGCCCGGGAAAGATACTTTCTGTCTATCTTCATTACTACACAAGAAATGAATCCAGGGTTAGAAATTAACGAGATGAAAAAGAATAATTAGGAAGAAAAGAAGACAAATGAAATAAAGACAAGTGAGTTACCCGGGTTTAGACCAAACCCACACTGATAAAGTCGGTCAGGCGTAACGAGGTCCGGGTAGGTGTGGGAAGGGTAATTTATTACCTCCCGGATACGAGCCTCCTCCTTGTTGGACAGCTTGTTTACTTCGTTAGCTAAAAAAAACTGATAAAAAATGGAACAGAAAAAGGAAAGTATGTGTAAAAGACAACAATAGATTGGTAGACCTATCGGCTTGATGATTGATGCCCATGCTCGGTTGAACTTCACTTCAGGGTCCTTATATGGGGGGCATTCCCAGCCCTCACTAGAGACAAAGAAATACCTGGTCCTCCACCGCTGTTTGAGCTTGGGAGCGTCATAACCAAAGTAAGCGTTGGGTCCTGGCTAGCGAAATAGAACCACCCCGGTTCTTGCTCCTTACGGCAGTAACAATGAAAAAACTTATTGAGGGTGAGGCGATGCTCCCCTTTGAAGGTCAACTCCCATAGGACCATGCACCCTATGACTATTCGCTAGGCATTGGGCATTAACTGCTCAGGTGCCAACCCAATGAAAAATAGCAGTTCCTTAAGAAACTAGGGAACTGGAAACCTAAGGCCCGCCATGAGGGCCTGCTTGTATAGCGTTACGCTGCTGGCAGAGGCTTCAAAAGCTTGGGCATTCTTGGGTGTTGTAAAAACTATTTCCTCAGGAGTGAGGTAGGTAGAATAATACCGTGAGAGGGTCTTCATCCCCAACGCATAACCATACTGGGTGGCTTTGAAGTCCTCTTTAGGAGCAATCTCCCCGGATGCCCCCTGGGCATTAGTTGGAGTTGGCTCGGTAGATTGCTCCAAGGGATTTTGCCGGACCTCAGACAAATCGTCGACCTCATCGACCATCTGGTCGACAGTCCCTAGACACCATCTAAACAACTCTGGAAAATATGGAAAAGGAGACACAAAGGAAAAACCATGGACACGGATCCGCCGAAAAAGAAGGAAAAACCAAGAAATGCTAACCAGAAGAAAGAAAAGGGAAAAACAAACAAAATAGTATAATGGAAGTAGGGGGCATGAAGAACGGGTACCTGAGAGAAAAGCAGATCTAAGAAGGATATCGGAATAGTACGAAGAATAGTTGCCCAGTAGGAAAGGACTACTGGAGAAGATTGAGAAAAGAGTCTAAAGGTACAGTCAAAGTCGAAAGCGAAAGCAACAACACACTGAGATGGAGAAAACCTGTTGGAGATCGCCCAAAAAGAAAGAAGGGGATGTGAGAGACGATGAACAATGATAGAGGAAAGGAAAAATGTGTATCAAAAGGGAGATTTATAGGCTATGATGAGAAATCTCGACCTTACACGTGTCGGCCATCTACGGGATAACGAAATCGAGATGACGCATGAATCCCAAAAATTCAAAGGGTTTAAGTTCAGCTGTTAGATGGCTTAGAGATCTGAGGTGACACGACACTTGACATGACTTGTAATTGGCATCGACATCTCCTCTCGGTTATTAAAATTCATTAAATAAGAGGTTATCATTAGTGCTTATCCCCATCCAATATCACCTCGATAGTTGAAATGACATGCCACCCGCGTCGAAATAATAAGTAAAAAACGCAAACAATTTGTATTCTTGAGCCACGTAAACCTGGACACGGGAATAGGGGCAACTGATGGGGAAAACCATACTGAGGGCCCTACTAGCCAACCCTAATAAATCAACATAGCCCCAACCCTAGATAGAATAACCCAGAGAGTTCTAAAGATGCTCGACTTGAGGCCTTCTAACTCACTCTGTACCAAAGTCCTCAATGGGAAGGTAGGAGCGTCCCTCGGTACCCAGTTCCAAGTATTCCGTGGGTAGTCCCGACAACCATTCAAAGGCCTGAGACCTAAAGACCACAAGGGCACCCGAGACCTAAAGACCACTTAGGACCCTGAGGCTCCCGGGGTTTGAGATTCTCTGATTTGCTAAAATTTGACCACCCCGACAGCTCAATTTAAAGATAAGCATGATTCGGAGACCGTTATGCGAATAACATATTCTCTGCAACAAACTTGTCAATTTTGAGAAAATGACAGAGGTGGTAGGAGAAGACGCACCTAAGAACGCGGAGGAAAGCAACACACAAGAACATGGGGGAAAATGACATGCAAGAATGTGGAGGAAAACGACATGCGGGATCCGCCCTGATATGCCCCTACTCGAGTCTATAAATACGTGCATTAATGTATCCTCCAGGTATGAGACATCGGAAACTCTAAAAAAGAGAGCTCTACTTCTTACAGTTCCCCTGTTTTTCCTGACTTGATCGTCGGAGAGCTAGAAGCCGGCACCCCACCGGTGCTAGCTTCCTGACCCTCTCTCGTTTCGTGTGTGCACAGCCCGCTCCGCCAAGGATCTGGGACGACAGTGGGACCATCTGATTGGTGTAAAGGGATTTGCTCATCCGATACACCATCACAACATAATGTGTCCAACCAATAAAAAATATAAAATAGTAATAGTTTTAATTTCTCAAACGTTCCCTTAGTAAGGTTTCTGATTATTGTAGAAACATCTCCTACGATTTCTGAAATAATCACTGATTTCCACTTCCCTTAAATGATTTTTTTGTCCCTCGCTTTTCCTCTCTGGCTTCATGCCAGAATTATAGAAAAGCCAGGGAAAGTTTCTGAAATTGTCTCTTAAACTATATTTCGAAGCCCAACTAAGTTCTTAAAATTATGGAAGATGAAGAACCAATGTAAACCTTTACTCCAAAGACAACTAAACAAAAATCATGGTTATCAGGAAAGTTGTTGGGATCCAAATGTAGTGCTTCCAATTCTGGTATGATATCTCATGCATTTTCCGCATTGAATGAGTTACAACTATAACCATCATAACATGAAGAAATTCTGGTATAATATCTTTTAATTTTCTCCATCCATTTCCTTGCTTGCAAAATCGGCAATTGACAAAACTGTAAAAAAGCATAAAGGGTAGAGGCTCCATGGGAATCCCATACTGACATCCATGATAGATTCAATCCAAAGCTGTGCATGTATGTAGATAACAATTTCCAAAGATGATGGTGTATAAAATATGTACATGCATGTATATGGAAATGCGTGCAAGCATACATACACATGTAGACAATGTAAAGAGGTCACAAGGCTACAAGGGTGCGGAAGTCTTCCTCATCCATTTGTCTCCAATCCTTTGCATCCTTCCTCCAAGAAGCTTCTCTTGAAAATTTCTTCTTCCTCATCTGCAAATATAATATCCTCTCTTCAAGACTATTCCCTGTGACCAGCCTCACGATTTTAACGTGTTCCTTCTGCCCAATCCCGTGGACACAGTCCACTGCCTGTTCTTCAACTGTTGGGTTCCACCATGGCTCTAGTAGGTACACTCTTGATGTAACTGTCAGATTTATCTTTGCACTTGAAGCCTTAAGGCTTGCAAGTAGCGTTGTGGGTGACCCTACTTTCCAATTGGTGAATTTTTTTATCACTTGGGTTATCTTTTCTGCAGTCATTGTCCCATACAATCCCAAGATACCAAAACCAGCTTCCTTTAATCGCTTTTTAAGTAAGATAAACATCTTTCTGAATTAAGAGAACACCAGAGACTTTGTAGAAGGCTTTTCAGTCTTGGATGTTACCAGGAATTTCAAAAGGGCAGGCACTTTGGAAGAGATACAATTCCCAAAAGAGGAGATCCATGGGTTGTCTCTATTAGAAGGTTCTGGTTGAGCTGAAAGATGTTGATCTTACTTGAAACAAGCCATTAAAGGAAGCTGGTTTTGGCATCACGCGATTGTGTGGGACAATGATTGCAGAGAAGAGAGCTCAAGTCATAAAAAAATTCAGCAACTGGAGAGCAGGGTCACCCACAGTGCTACTTGCAAGCCTTAAGGCTTTAGGTGTAGAATTTAGAGGCACACTTTTCTTTTGAAATATTTACTTTATTTTATTAGTAAGGGAGAACTACAATTCTGTTTAACACTTTAACCAACACTATTTTATACACAAGGGGCTCACTCTCTCTTTCTCACACTTACTTGAGCATACTCACTATGACACACCAAATGAGGGGGGCTCTTCCCCTTTTATAGTACCTCAAGACTGACTCATAGAATTGTTCAAGAGTTCTCTAGACTTTTTGTTGACCAGCGTAAAGTCGGTTTTTATATTCTTGGATATTCTACAAAAATAAAGATCCCGTCTCTCTGGATTTTTCCAAAGAGTCAGTGTTGCTTAACACTCCCCCTCAACACTAACTCTCTTTTAATGTTGATCTTCTCGTCATGCCAAGTGCTTCTTGATGCTTGACAAATGTTGAATAACTGAGTCCCTTTGTAAATACATCAACAACTTGGTCTTCAGTTTTGATTGGTGTCAGTGTGATATCTTCTTGTAGGACCTTTTCTCGGATGTAGTGATAATGAACTTCAATATGTTTTGTCCTGGCATGGAAGACAGGATTCTTATCTAATTTTATGGCTAATAGATTGTCACAATATAATGACATTGGCTTAGTTAAGAGCAATGTCAACCAAGTGAATTCCTAGGCGGCCATTGCCGCAGATCTATATTTTGCTTCAGTGGTCAATAAAGAGACTTTCAGTTGCCTCTTACTGCACCAAGAGATTGTTGTTGATCCAAGGTTGAAGGAGTATCCAGTCATTGATCAGTGAGTGGTTGGATCTTTAACAAAGTTGGGGTCACAATATCCAATCAACTTCCACTTATCTTTCCTGTATAACAGTCCATAGTCGGATGTACCTTTGACGTACCTTAGTATTCTATGAAGAGCTTCTAGATGAAGTTTTCTTGGTTCTTGCATGAACCTA
>JAOXJP010286552.1:0-19116 GCA_025762735.1 Platanus orientalis | reverse complement strand
TTTTAAAAAAGCATAGAAAACTATATATTTAAATTTTAAGGGTTGTTTATTTTAAAAAATCATTGATTTCACTAGGATTTGAACCCAATCCTTATTGTAAAAAACCATTTTTATCAACTAAGTTATAAATTATTGATAATTTTAAAATAATTAGTATATTATATATAATACATATATATTACGTATGTAAAAGTTTGGGCCTCGGGTCGGGCTAAGGTAAACTCAAGCCCGCCCCTCAATAAAAGTTCGGGCCCTTGTCAGACCTAGCTCGGATCAAGCTTTTTTGGGGCTAATTTGTGGGCCAGCCTAGACCATGTCCACGCTTAGTGTTTAGACTGAAAATTGATGTTTGGATGTAGCTTGCCCATCAGGCCATGTTTTATATCCAGTGGCTTTTCCTTGGAGCTGCTTGGGAAAGAGGGTGTTGTTTTTATTTATCATAGGGACTGAGGGTAACAAAGTATAATTGAGCTGGGTTGTTAGTGGTTCTTAAGGCATACTGCGGTAGTCCAAAAGGAGAAAACAAGGGTCTTAGTTTGTAAAGAAACCTTTCTGGCCTTTTAAGGCCACCTTAGGATTTGATGTGTCCTAACGTCCCCCTGCATGCAGGGGATCAGCTAGGATTTGGTGCACCCCCTTAAAGTGCTCCTAATGTCTGCCCTGTATGCAAGGGGGACAAATCACATCGGAAAATGATTTACACTTTTTGGGGGTGAGTGTAAATCACTTCTTAACATGATGAATCCCCCTTGCATGCGAGGGGACGTTAGGAACCACACCAAATCTTGAGGGAGGGGGAGCTCGGGATTTGGTGTGCCCCCTCCCTCCCCCTCCCCCCACCCAAAAAAAAAAAAAAAAAGAAGTATAAATCACTTTTTGAACTGATGTCCACCCACTGCATGATGATACTTTATGCGGGCACAGCAAATCCCAGCCTGAGTTTAACTAATTCTAGGGGTGGCAATGTTTGACATGACCCATGAACCCAACACAAAATAAGTGGGCTAAGGTTGATTGTAAATGTGTTTCAAGTTAAAGCGGGTTGACCTGCTTTGACATGATTAATATATGGGTCGGGTTCAGGTTAACAAGTAATTTTATATCCTTAACTTGGTAAGACACGAACCTGATCCACCAACACAAATTACCACATAACCCGTGAACCCAACACAAAATAAGTGGGTTAGGATTGAGTGTCAACGTGTATCAGGTCAAAGTGGGTCAACCTGCTTTGACGTTATTAATAAATGGGTTGGGTTAGGGTTGAGCCATATAGTCGTATACCCTTATCTTGACACGACACAACCCAATCTACCAACATGAATTGCCACCCCTAATTCTTTCTCAGTCCGGTAATTACACTATAAGTACTAGTATTTGTTCAGAGTGATTATATATTGCGTGATTTTGTCCAATCACTGGGTGCATTCCACTAAAGAGATTCCCTGTAAACGATCAGATTCTTTTTTTTAACTGTTTGATATGTAGACTTTTTTTTACTCTTAAAAATGGTTGTTACTAACAGGTGATGTGATAATGCCGTTCGGGTATCCAACGCCAGTAAGCTAAAGAAAGAAGCCCTTTTATACAAACACAAAACAAAACAAAGGGAAAAAAGGTTCTTAAAGCAAGAGTAGAACCACTTCTAAGTAAGGAATAAGGGAGGACGAAGAAACTTTCGCATACTCTTACTGTGAAGGAAAAGATCACATTCCTACTACACATGTACGCAGTACCCTTCTCCCATTTTAAAATAATCAAACAACAGTTAAAATAGCTCAACTTTGCGAGGGATCGATGGAGGCGAGAGGACGCCATGGATTTTCGAGCAGAACTGCCCATGAATGTTCAAGCACCGAGCGAATCCAATTGCTCCTGTTATCAAGAGCTACGTCATGCTTTTTCCTTTAAGAGGTGTTGTTACTTTATTCTCATCTTCCTTCTCCTGGTTGCAGCTATGGTGGGAATTTCTATATTCACTATCATCTTAATCTTGAAGCCCAAGAAGCCTATTTTCAGTCTCCAAACTCTGACAATAGATTCTTTTGAGCTTAACACTTCCTCCAGCTCGAATATTTATGTCTCGTGTGCGGTTTCTATGACATTGAATGCTAGAAATCCTAACAAGGTCGGGCTAAGGTATAGTTCTTCAAGGCTCCACATTCTCTACTCGGGGATTCCAATAGGAGCACTTGAAGTTCCCCAGTTTTACCAGCCAGCTCATAGCAAGAATATGAGTGTGCAGACACGGCTTGTGTTGGAGCATTTGAGCATCGACCAAATAACTGGTGGGGTTTCGCTGAAAAAGAAATCTTCCATGTCTGGGAGAAACCTTGTCGAATTAAGAGTAGTTGGTGACATTAGAGCTCGCGTCCGTATATTTCATGTCACCTTGCCCAGGATTAAGGTATTACTCCCTGTCCTCTATCAACAACCACTTAAGCCCTGCCTGGTTGGCTTGAATTGAATAGAGGATACAAAAGAAAAAAGAGAAAACTACATAAAGAAAAGAAAAGAAGAAATCATCTAATTTTCCATTCTTACTTCTTTGGTTGTTTGGTTGTCAAGAAAAAGAAAAACTTCTGTGTTGCAAGTTTCATGTGAAAATAAGATTTTCGGCAAGAGTTGTGTCAAAATAAAATGGTAGCTGAGAAGAAAATAGATAGGTACGTGAAAAGCTTGAAAATAATTCTGACAAAAATTTCACCAAAAGAATCATGAGAAAACGGCAATTAAGGCTTTGAGCTCTTCAAATCCAAAATATGAGAACTCCATCCACTCATGCTGCATGTGATCCTCTTGTTCACGAGAAAACCAGTCCTTCATGGAATGTTACTTATAAGCATTTATTAACATCCCCACCTCTCTCTCTCTCTCTCTCTCTCTCTCTCTCTCTCTCTCTCTCTCTCTCTCATTGTTTGTTTGTTTTTTTGGTAGGTTTCCCTTGATTGCAAGATAAATGTTAATTACCAGAGCTTAATGTTCAACAGTGAAATTTACACCATGAAAGAGAATCATAAGGTATGTGCAACTCAATTATATCACTTCATCCTTTGTAACAATCATCATAATAACACAGATTGGAGGTAGGGGAACATCTGGCTTCATCTATAATAGAAAATTCACCTCTTTCCATCAAATTACTAGACCAGCAAATTAAGGGCTGGCACAACAGTCCAGGGAAATCCCTATGCCACCAAATATAAGGGGATAAATAGCATCACAAGGGTAGTTTGGTTATCCTAAGTACATTCAATTATTAAGATAGCTTCCATTATCGACTGTTATCAAAATTTCCTTTGATTAGAGTCTGGTTTGGCATTTCCTACCAACCCAAACTTGGACCAATCCAGTCCAGCTCAGGTTATTCTGACCCAAAATAGAGCCATCTGGTTCTTTTGTCTAGAGGTTTGGGTAAACTAGCTTCAATCCTGCTTCTTGGGATATATACGTTCGAAACTGAACCTGATAGCTCTAGAGCCACTCCACCCCTGCTGCCTACAACAGATGTGACGCTCCGAGGACCAGAGTCACCATTGAATCGGTCCCACCAAAGAGATTAAGTAGGCCAAGAAACAGCTAAACAAATGATAGCCACTACGTTTATATCTTTTCTCTTTTGGTACTCTGTGAATGGTTTAAAAAAAAAAAAAAAAAACCATTGGAGCTCCAAAAAATTAATCCATTGATTAGTTGGTTAAAAATAATCCGATCATGTTAATTGTTGTCACCGGCAATTAATTTGGGATCCTTTCAATGGTGGGTCAAAATCCTCTCGCGAGATATAGGAACTATACGGATCGATCCGGTTTAGATCCTGTCTGTCTGCTTATATCCTGTTAGGACCTGTCCACAACCTAAGTGCATATATGGTTTGGCATAAAAAGATACACACAACCTATGCATAACCATTTTTTTTTTTTATGTCAAACCGTGACTTAGGTTGTGGACAGGTCCTAACAGGACATAAGTAAACAGGACAGGATCCTGAGCCCGATCCATAGGTCCTGTGGCCACAGAACAAAGACATTCACCGAAATTATGCATAGATCAGATGGGTTACACATGATCAGATCATGTAAAATTTTGGCATGCTCTATCAATTTGTTGGATCCATTCAGTGGAATGGGTAAATATCCCCGACGAGATCCCCAGACTTCTCTACAGGTTCTCTGGCCCCATATCGAAGACTTACAAAATGTACCCCCCTTTTTTATTTTGTCTTGCAGGATCCTGCCATTACTAAGTCTTCTACCTTCTTCACCAAGTGCTCGTTAGCTGTTTGCATATAAAATTGTACAAATTTCCTTGATTGTATTATTCAAAGTAATTCATTAACCCTGCGTTTGGTTTTCACTTTGAATGAGACCATTTCATTTTGGTTTGCTATAGTACTTGAGTGCATATGAGCTCTAAGAAAAATGGATTTAGTTTCATTCATCACCAAAATATGAATGATAACATAAACCATTTTATTTTATATATTAAAAATAAGATGATTCCATTTTTAGTTAATAAATCAATACGAATCTGAACTTTAAAAACTTTCCTAAATCTTTTAAAAAATAGTTCCTATTAATTCTCTCTCTTAACTCATCTCCACCTACCATTCTCTTCAAAACTTTTTCTCTCTCTTTTCTCTCTCCTGAATCTTTCCGATTAATCCTCTTAACTCTTATCTTTCCTTACCAAAAGAAACTCATATATTTAGGGAACCTATTTTATTCCATATGACTTCCCCTGGTGTCTTGGACAGCATCCTGGACAGAACATCCTTTCCTCCGTATCTTTAATATATATATCCTTTCCAGGTAGCATCTTTTTTAAATTGTTCTCTTTCCCCTAAAATCTTTCTTTCATATTAACTCTCTCTTCACACATCTCCTTTTTGTATATAATTTTTTATCAAAAAAAAAAACCTACCAAAACAGTTCACATTTTCTCAACTTTTATGTCATTGATATTCAACGAACCAATGGACAGTTTCAAATTCTTAAAGGACGAGTGTGGAAAACCGAAGAAGCAACAAAAAACATAAAAGGAACTGGAACCCTTAGGACATCATTCATCTAGAACCAATCATATATTCTAAGTACATGCATTTATTCCTATTATATATTTGATGGTGAGGATTTAGATTAATAGGAAAAACAGCATTTTCTATTTTTTGTAGTGAAAATATCTCCTACTAATCCTCTATTTCTCCATCTTCTTTTCTACCTAAAACCCTCACTTTCACTCTCCACTCTTTTTTTTAGATGTTATGTAAAAAAAGGGGCAAGTTGGTTTTTTGGAATCTTAAAGTCCTGTAGTCAGGCTGATGGCATTCCATTATACAAAAAAAAAAAAAAAAAAAAACCACCACCTGTTGCGTATAGTTCATTGACATGGCCACCCCAGAGCATTGGTCATCTGCAGAAATATAAAATGTATTGCAATTTTATGCACTCCTCAAAAATCACAAGAATTTCTCCCTTAGGAAGAATTCTCTTCAAAATTCATAAGAAACCCCCTTTGGGAACAATGCTGATAAATAGAAGAGTTCTTTTAGATTGAAAATTTAGAAGATTTGTTTTAGATAGAGAATTTACACGGGGACTGTACTTAGAAACCCTATCAATTGTAGTTTCCTTTCCCTCTTATAATTTTTACCTTGACCTTTATCCTATCCGTCTTTCTTTCTTCTTAATTTTTCTCCTCTATGTTTCCATCCTAAATTCTCTATTTTTATTAATAATATAGATAAACCTTCTATCCTAACTTCTTTCTTCCTAATACTGATAAAAATAAAACTTTTCACTATTTAAAATTAATCCTTTTAATCCCATATTGTATATATATATATATATTCAAAAAATATCATGGTAAAACGCTTGTGAGTTTACTTTTTTTTTTAATATTAAATATTATAAATAATATTACCCGGCATCCATCACTTAGAGTTGGCCAAAATTATAGCCTAAGTATGTTTTTAGCTAAAATTTCTACGCCAGTGGGTGAAAATACAAAATCAGCAATGATCTCTAAAAACATTGGTACGTTTTGAAAATATTTAAGCAGTTACGTTATTGGGGCATGGGTTTGCTAGTGGTAGGGTGGTAATATTTGGTCCAACCAGCCAAAACCTCAGGCACTTAATTTCTATTCCTGATTAGGTAGACCTTCTTTAATCATGTAGATATCATTCCTGAAGCAAATGCGTGTATATATGGATGTGTCTATTTGTATAGATGTATGTTCTCCAACCCCAAAAATAACTCAAAGAGATTTTTTTTTTTTTAATGAAGGAATGAATAATAAGAATATAACTATTCAAAAAAGGGGACAAGCAGTATAATCTCCACGGAAGGTTGGTGAATCACCATACTTCTGCACCACATCCCATTCGAGGCTGATCACATTAACTTTAGTCTACGAGTAAGAAGAAACGGTGGTCCATCAGGACCTAGACTCCGAGAAAAGGCACCATAAATGAAAAAAATGAGGACGTTAACCATTAATGCAACAAAGGTCGGAGATGCTGCTTATGTGGGTATTTAGAAGTTTAGTAATGACTTTGTTGTTTAGTCTGACTTCAAGATTAAGAAAATATATTAATTTGCAGTATGGATAACACCAAAAAATTAATATTACTACACTTTAATTTGTTACATTGAATCCACTTGGTCCAACTCCAATATTTTATGGAAAGATCTTCAATTTGCTTTGTCTATTTCATATGAGTCGTATTGGAAAGAAATTAACTTAGAAAACCATGTTGGAATTTGATTGGAATCCAATTGTCACATTATTTCCAATTTTTTCTGATCACCTGTAGTAAATTTTGCTATAGCTTTTTGTAGCATGACCAAAAAGCATGTGATTTTGTTTTTTAACATGGATTGTTTTGGCTTTAAATATGGGGATTTTTTTTTTTTTGTCTTTTTCCTACTATTTTTGTTCATGCTACAGAAAAATTTACTACAATTGATCATTTGGTGGGCACAACAGGTTGGAAAGGATTTTGTCCCTATGGCCTGGCCCTCCTTTCTGTTGTCCAACAAATCCACCAATATAAACCCCACATCGAACAACTTCCGAGATGCGTCACCACTCTTGTAGCACCCAACCACCTATGCGATTACTATCTTATCCTTTATTGTGAAGTTTTGTCCTGAAATGCTCATCCCTCACAGAAGCATTTGAAAAACATTGGGTGAGAATAAGAGAAAAACCAACAAATAAACCCAAATTACATTATCAAAAGCTAGGGACAGCTGTAGGGGGGAAAACAATGGTTCTTACTCGCAATGCAAATAGTAGAACAGGCCCATCATAGGGAGATCTTCATCCGTGGGAAAGGGCTTCTTCTCCCCATCTAGCTTTTGAAGCTCTAGATAAAGCATTGTCATGTGATCAGTTTGTGAGACAGCCTTCTCTTCTTCACTTTCCTGTGAATGTATTTTCCACCCATGATTGATTCTTTGCTTTCTTGAGTACTCAATCAAAGAGAAACCAAATTCCTTCACTTGTCCTCCTTAGCCACTCCCCTTTACACCCAATTTTGTTAAACCCTAGAGAATCAAGCAGGCGAGAGCGAAGACGGGAAAAGAATCAATGGAGTCATTTTCCGTTAGATTTGTTGGAAAAGTGTCTAAAATTCAACCCGAGATATAACCAGATGATGATCCATAGAAAAAACACGATTGACCTGTTTATGGGCCTAAATTTGTTGTCTTTGTCCTTTGTGTGATTTATGTTTTTCACTCTTTTCTTTCTTCTATTTTGCTGAATACGACTTCAAATCTAGGCTTCCACACAACACGATTAACAACATGTTTCGTCCCCCACTGACACCTACAACTCGCTGCTCCACATAGGAGGAGAGAAGACAAAAGTTGAAGGTTTGAATTAGGGTTGTAGCCTGTAGGGAGAGAGAAGGAGATGTCACCAGAGAAGCCAAAGGATTGAGGAGCTAGGATCACAACTTAACGTAGCATACATGTGAATTAAGTGCAGTAAAAAAGGTTAAACAATTACTCAAAGCAATAATGGAATATAAACGGGATTCCTGTTCCCTGTTCAAGTACAAATCCGATTCAAGAAGTAAACTATAGGTAATAGAACAACTTGAGACCTAAGAAAATGAACCAAATAAATAATGTAACAAATCAGATTTAATGAAAATACTACAAAAAAAAAATCTACTTCTGACTACAGAAATCAATACTTCATTTAATGATAGCAAGAACATATAAATAAAGTCAAAGGGCTAGTAACAATAGGGAAGACAGAGGCTCTTGGCCGGGTAGACTGTTAGGGACTCATGTCTCAAGTTAATTGGGCTCTGTTCTATGTTGAAAGGGGTCAAGGAGTTGTTAAAACAGTGGGCAATTCAAGAGCTTTTAAAAGATTAAAAGGTAAATTGATATATAGATTTAAATAAGGTCAAACTAGATTCAAATTGATACAGGGACATCACAAACTGTGCGATCACTCTCGTTCCTGGAAATGGCACACACAAGATACTGTTGCACAATGGTTTGGAGAGGATTCCTGGGAATGCAATCGATTCTAACAAAAAATGGTCAAATGCCAATATCCAGGAGAACGATTCCTTTAACAAAAAGTGCACCGATCGAGGTCAGTTTTCCAAGTGGTCTTCCCTCTTAATCAAACAACAAGAAAAAACTATTTCCTAGGAAAAAAATTATAGTTTTCCTAAGAAAACTAGGAAATTATGTGAATCAGAATGGTGGGGATGAACCCAACAACCGACAATTTGTAGGAAAAAAATATCATGCATAAATCCACCACAAGCATATAATATAAAAACCTCTCCTTATCCATATGGTACTCGCTCTTATGTTAAAACAATTGAATAGTGAAAACAATTGTTGAAACTAATTTTGCGTGATTAAAGGAAAAATGTCACTTGAACATCATTGAGTCCTGCATGATTGACACCAAAGCATGTCATTCGCCACTAACCAAAAGCATGTGATCGAGGCCAAATCATCTCAATCGTAGATAGCAAAGTCATTCATGAATAAAGAGAAATTTCACTCGTTCGCCATGGAACCAAGAATTTGAATCCGACTCTAACTCTTTCAATAGATGTGGTTTTGCACAACAACAACACTTACAAACTCCCTAAGACTAATAAAAACGTAATCTTGCAACAAAGAAGCCCTAATATGGTCAGGTTTGATAAATAATATATTCTCATTCTAAGAAGGACTTTTAATGCAACAAAGAGTTTTTTTTTTTTTTGATAAATAATTATAGGTGAAGACGGGTTTTGAACCTAGGTCTATGGTACAACACCTACTGACTTTACCAACTTACATCTTCAATGCAGCAAAGAATTGTGTTCTATAAAGATTCAAAATCAGTTTGTTTATGCATCTATATAAATCAGTAAGAAACACGAAATCAGTACTCTTTGACTGTGATATTTTTGTTATTGCTCTTAAGCTACTATTCTCAAGTTTGAGGTGAGTACTTCATCGTTGCATGTTAATGTAATCTAAAGATTGTAGAGGATCCAGACTCCACAACTTCTTAGAAATATATAAACATACATACATCCTCTACGATCCCTACTTTAAGGGACACTAACGAATTGGGTGTGGTCAATCATGACCACCCATCCATACGTCTCTACAATAGTAGAACGTCAGCTTTTGGTTGCCACAATCCTTAAGGCCTCCCCTCTAATGTAATCTTTCCTTTCGTGATTGGCTATCATATATCTATGAGCCAAGCCCTTTTAAAGTTCAAGTTATTTATTTATTTATTTATTTTTATTTTTATTTTTTTGTGGGAGGGCGGGAGGGGGTTATGAATGTTTTTGCATTGTTATGTATATATGATTGATATATTTGGAAAAATCCTGATGTTTGAAAATAAGCATTTTGTTTTTGTGAAGACTAATATTAGTGCAAGTAGGTTAGTTCAAGACTTGCATGTACAAAGGCAAACTCATCTCTTCGGAATCGTTCAGTTGCAAAATTCCTTGTGGGGTCCTCCTTTTCCAGGTTGGATAAAAGTGAATGTTAATGGTGCTTGCAATCATCTTTCTGACTTAACAGGTATATGTGCAATTTTAAGGGATGATTGTGGTCATCTTTGGGTGGCTAAAGTTAAAGTAAAGTAGACTTTCAACCTTGGTAGTTGAAGCACAAGCTGCTTATTACTTATTAGGGCTTCAATTGACTTTATCTACAAAGGCAGGTTATCTACAAAGGCAGGGTCATTTTGGAAGGGGACTCCCTATCCCTCATTCCATTCCTCAAAAATCCTGATTTTGCGCTTCCTTGGGAAGTGAGTTATCATAAGTGATATCAGACAATCTTTTTTTTCGTACGTTATGTTTTTAAGCTTTGTGAAAAGAGATGCAAATGAAATGGCTCATTGTTGGCCAGGTGCGTTGTGTTTATGTATGGATAAAACATATTTTTCCAATGTCCCTTGGTGGCTTTCAAGGAGCATGGAAAAAGATGTTTCTTTCTCCCCTTTTTTAGGCAGGTGGAGATTTTGATTTCTGTCCAACCCAAAAAATAATAATAATAATGAAGAGCTCACAAAGGGGAACCATCCTTTCTTTTGATTTCTTTATAAAAAAAAAAAATCCGTTCTTCTGGATTTTGTGGGGGAGAGGGCCAACGCCCCAGAGTACTCTGGTGGCTGAGGCATGTCGTCCATAGGGAAGACTGAGGTTCTAATCCCTAGATGGGGGGTGGGGTGAGCAGTGCAAAGTGGTATCACCTGCTCTAGTTCTCGGCTCTCAATGGCTCAGGCCAATCCCGCTTCAAAATTGAAGGAGAAGTGGTTCACATTTATATTGTAGTTGAGATCGTCTCTTGCCCCTAAACAATCTTGTGGCTTTAGGATTATTTGTGGACAGGAGACGAACACATACCAAAAAAAAGTAAAAACCATTACTTTTTTGGGGTATGTGAACATCTCCTGAAGCCCACAAGACTATTTGTGGACAGGAGACGATCCTTTGGTTATATTGTGGTTTTTGTTTGATACCATGTGAAGAGAATTTAGAACAATCGCCTAGACGGTAAACAACTTGCTCCCCAAGGTTGTGTTATAATAACAAAAATATGAGAAAATTCAATCAATTGAAGTCAAAGTCTAATGAAACCCACCCACTAAAAAATTGAAGTTGTAAGTTAGCAGTTGCTCTTGTAGATAAAGAAAGAGAGAGATCACCCACTAGAAAATGCAAGTTGATCTTGGAAAGAGACAAAAAGAGAGATAGTGAGGCGAATTATCAAAGCAAAGCAGTCTAAACTTCAAATCAAGAAAATATATATTAATTGGCCATTTGGATGATAACAAGAAACATGTCTGCATTTTCTTTTGCTTCTTTTATTTGAAATCTTCTTTAGACCCCCAATATTTTATCAGAAGGTCTTCCATTACGATGGTGACGACCTCAGCAGCCAACAACCATCCCATCAAGATCGGATGCCTGTGAAAAAAATGTCACGAATCCACCAGAAGCATTTAGCATCTATCTTCGCCTTCACACGAAGATCTTCTATATATATATAACAATTGCACATGTGAGACCGTGATGAAGAGAAGATCATAGAGTGAAGTTCAGCTTTAGACATGTTCATGGCAAGGTTCCTAAGCTCCCTCTTCTGTCTTTTGGCTCTCAATGCAGTTTTTGTCATCCCAAGTGCATGCCATGGTTATCTCTGGCGTCCTGAGAAGCCTGTGCCCTTCATATTTGGCGATTCATTTTTGGATTCGGGAAACAACAACTACATCAACACCACTACTGATTTCCAGTCCAATTACTCTCCATACGGAGAAAACTTCTTCAAGTATCCAACTGGAAGATTCTGTGATGGTCGTTTAGCCCCTGATTTCATTGGTGAGATAGATATGATCCATTTTTTATAATTTTTTTATAAAACACAGAGCCCTTTTATATTTTTATTTCTTGATTACAATCTTTACAAAATGAATATCTCTTAAACCAAGCCCACTTTCATTTTTTGTATACTCTCTTATACGTAGCTAGTAGTAAAGTATAGTGTGGTTATGGTTGTAGCGGAGTATGCAAAGCTACCGTTGATTCCAGCGTTTCTACAACCCGGCGCTCAGTTTACTTATGGAGCCAATTTTGCATCTGCTGGAGCAGGTGCGCTCGTTGAAACGTATCAAGGGATGGTACGTACGTCATCTTTCCACATATATATATATATATATATATATATATATATACAGGCTTTGAGAATGGATTCTCTATAGAAGAGGTTTCGGGTTCAAACCTGATCCGTAACATGTCCGCGTTGATGCTGCGTATCCGCTGTGTTGCGGTCCGCACTAAGTGCAGCAGTCAGCAGCCTCTGAAGCTAAAAAAATTAATATATATTTTTTGGTAGGATGTTCTGTCCAGGATTGTCCCTCACACACACACATATATATATATATATATATATATATATATTGGAGGGTTCAACTTAATGACACCAAACACCTTAAATGACCAAGTCCTGATGGGGGCCATGGGGCACGGCTTTTGGTTTTAAACTAGGCTGACTCCGTTCCATTAGCCGCTTAGTGGAGCCATATCCTCTGCACCGGGGTGCAAAGTGCACCGTCTCAGAGAGGGTCTGATATCAAGCGCGACACCCTCCCTGATGGGACACTCAGGAGGGGGAATCAAAAACCTCCAAGAATTGATTCTGCCCCCCAAGTATCCCATCAGGGAGTGTGGCACATACCCCTCAGAGAGGGGTAGGCCCCATGCAAAAAATGTATGGGCTCCACCCCATTGTGAGACAGTGTACTCTGCATCTGATGCAGAGGATATGCAACAACCTAGTCTAAAGTCAGCTAGATTTGAAAAAGCAAACCACGCCTCTTGGCCATGGTAAACATTCATTCAGACTAATTTATTCTAAAGGTATGTTTTCATGACATATTTATTCGTTTGGACTGAGGGATCAGCCCTCTTACCAGGATGAATATCGGTTTTTTTTTTTTCTTTTCTTTTTCTGTTGTTGGGCCGTGGGGGGGAACTTTTTTGTTGCATAGAGCCCACAACCACAAAGCAAGGAGGCATTGGCAACTATTGGTGGCTTTAAATACTCTAAATGACGCTGTGGACACAAAAAAAAAAAAAAAAAAAATCTTCTTAAAATATTATTAATTCCAAAATACTTTCCCTTGAACTACAATGTCATATAAAAACTATTTCGTGCTCAAAACGAAATTAGGGTAACAAATCACGAAAAAAATACATAAAACAGATTTTTACTATAAATAGAAAAAATGCCTTTTTCGAAGCTTAAACGATGAAATTTGGTTTTTAAATGAAAAGTTCATAGAAAAAGTCATGGATCTTGAAGATCTCGTTGTTTCCTTTCAGACTATCAAATTTCGTGCAATTTTATAATTTTTCATAAATAACAAAAATTGTGCCAAGTATGTCAAATTATAACGATTCTTGCCTTTCTTGCGAAGGTCTTCTCTATCAAGATATTCCAACGTCATTAATTCAGAATTTGACAAATTTTCATCCCCTTCTATGTTAGTTTCCTTTGGTTGGAAAGAATTTGCCCTCAAGTTCATGTCATCAATAAAACAGAGAATCAAGTGCTTTACATTGAACACGTCAGAGGTCTTCAAATGACTAGGAAAACATAATCTATATGCATTATCATTGATCTTTTGCATGACCTCATAAGGCCTTACCTTCCTTTCCCGTAACTTGTTATATTCACCCATAGGAAAGCGATCACGTGTGAGTACAACCCAAACCAAATCGCCAACCGCAAAAGTTACTTTGCATCGGTGGCTGTCAGACTGTATTTTGTACTTGGCATTGCTTTCTTCTATTGCCTCCTTCACTTGTTCATGAATTCTGTTAAGATAATCAGCCATCTCATCAGCCTTAATACTCAAACGACCAATACGGGGAATGAGTGCAAGATCCAATACTCTTAACATGTTTTGCCCATACACTATCTCAAAAGGACTCAACTAGGTAGTTCTATTTTTTTAACGGTTGTAAGCAAACTCTGCTTGTGATAGAGTCAGGTCCCATTGCTTCGGTTTGTTTCCCACCAAAATCCTCAAAAGATTTTCCAAACTCCGATTCACCACCTCAGTCTGGCCATCTGTTTGGGGGTGATAAGCACTATTGAAATTAAGTTTGGTTCCTATCTTTTTCCATAAACTCCTCCAAAAATGGCTCATGAATTTTGTATCTCGGTCCGAGGTAATAGATCTCCAGACTCCATGCATACGAACAATCTCTCAGAAATAAAAGTGAGTAATTCGAGTGACATCCATAGTCTTCTAGCAAGCTACAAAATGAGCTATCTTTGAAAATCGATCTACCACCACAAGGATAGAATCCATGCTCTTCTGTGTACGAGGTAACCCCAATACAAAATCCATACTAACATCGAGTCATGAAGCATCAAGCACGGGTAATGGGGTGTACAAGCTAGCATTTAGGAGGACTCATTTCCATCTTTAGCAAATAAAGCAACGCTCCACGTAACGTGTCATGTCGCTAGTTAACTTTGGCTAATAATAATCCGATGAGACCAATGCCAACATCTTGTCTCGCCCAAAATGCCCTTCTCCATGCAATTCCCATAATATCTGCTCTCTTAGTGAACAATCCGGAATGTATAATTGTAAACCACAGAACAAATAACCGTTAAGCATAACATAATCACTGCGCTAGATTCAAACTCCCTGATTGGCATCTTAAGGAGAAAGTGAATCCCTAAAGGTAGGCAACCCACTTAACATGTCTACGGCTAAGCTTCTGTTGGCCATTAATGTATTTTAAGGCCTCATGATTAGTGATGAGGATGAACTCCTTATGCACGAGGTAATGACACAAATGCTTTAAATACTGCACAATGGCATAGAATTCCATATCATAGGTGGAATAATTCTTCTTAGACCCGGACAGCTTCTTACTGAAAAATTCAACCAAACGCCTTTCTTGACTTAGAACACTGCCAATACCAACTCCAGAAGCATCACAATTGACTTCAAAAATATTTTCGAAGTCTGGGAGAGCAAGAATAGGTGCTTCGGTCATCTTTTGCTTCACCACCTGAAAGCTTGCTTCGGCTTCTTCAATCCATTGGAAAGTGTGGCCTTTTAGGCATTCTATGATAAGGGCAATCAATGTATTAAAATTTTGGATAAATTGTTAATAAAACGATGCTAATCCATGGAAACTTCGGATCTCAGGTAGACTCTTGGGTGTTGGCCACTCTAGAATTGTTGTCACTTTAGATTGATAAGCATGAACACCATCAATAGACACAACAAAACCAAAAAACGCAACAGAGGTAGTGGAAAAGGAACACTTATTCTGATTGACAAATAAACACTCCTTCCATAGTGTTCCGAAAACCTCTCTAAGGTGCTCCAGGTGCGTCTCCTGTGATAGGCTATAGATGAGTATATCATCAAAGTACACGACGATGAACTTCCCCATATAAGGCCGCAACACCTGATGCATGAACCTCATTAATGTGTTGGGCGCATTGGATAGACCAAAGGGTATTACCATCCACTCATACAACCCATGTTGTGTCTTGAATGCCATTTTCCACTCATCTCTAGGCCTGATTTTGATTTGGTGATACTCGCTCTTAAGATCAATTTTGAAAAAGACCTTAGAACCCGATATTTGATCCAACACTTCGTCCAACCTAGGAATCAAGAATCTATACTTCACTGTAATCTAGTTGATAGCTCTACTATCAACACATACGCCACGAACCGTCCTTCGGAACTAAGAGAGCCAAAATTGCACAAGGATTCATACTCTCTCGAATGTAGCATTTCTCCAACAACTCGGTTACTTGGCGTTGCAACTCTTTAGACTCCTTCGAACTGAGGTAATAAGTTGGTTTATTAGGCAAGATTGATCCTAGCACAAAGTCAATCTGGTGCTATATACTTCTCATTGGTAGCAAACCAAGGGATAGATTCTTTAGCATTAAATCTGTAAATTCAAATAATACCTCTTATAGCTCTACTGGTACATCCCCATCTTCTTCTAGTCCCTTTTCACACGGTACCAAGGCATACATCACGCCTTCTTCTCCTACTTCTTATAAGAATTGGGACACTGACAAGAGATTGACGCCTTTCTTGGCAACTGGTACAGGAATGGTTCTCTCTCTTCGTGGTGCTAACACTAACTTCTTTCCCTTGATGCTCACAATGTAGGTATTTCATCATCCATCATAGACAACGCTTCGATCATACTACCAAGGTCTGCCTAATAATAAATGGTAGACATGCATAAACACTACATCACACCACGCATTATCAAAATATTTTTTTCAACTGAAAAAGAAACCAAACATCTTTTATCTACTGTTACCTCACTCCCTTTCTTTAATCACGACAGCTTGTATGGGTGTGGATGGTTATTAGTCTTGAACTGAAGCTTCTTAACTACCTCCTCTGACACCACATTCTCATAATTGTCATTGTCAATAATAACCTTGCAAACTTGCTTTGCGATTGTGGAGGTGGTATGAAAAATATTGGTTCTCAACCAATCTTCTTTAGAATCATCTTTTGGAGCTAGGAGACTTTTTCTAACAATAAGAGTCGCATTCTCATCTCCATACAAAACCTCCTTGTCATCGTCATCATCATAAATAAGATCTTTGACGTCAACTTCCTCTTCAATTATATCATCTTCAATCAGGAGATTCTTACCCGTTCTACTAGTAGGTTTCCTGCAATCGGTTGATCGATGACCAGGTTCTCCACATTTGAAACAATGGATGTTGGGATTGGAACTCTGGCCTTGTGTGGGTTGTGGGGTAGGACGAGGTTCTTACAGGGGCTACCGCAAACCACCTAGATACCGTGTGACCAACTGCTCCTCGGTTTTAGACAAGTCATTCCGGGCAACCAGTTGATAGAATTCTTTCGTATAATCATCGACAGACCTTGCATCTTGCCTCAATGCGTGAAGCCGTTGGAATAAAGATTGAGTGTATCCAAAGTGTAAAAAGTGACTCTTCATTTTCTTCTTCATCTTCTCCCAATCACCAATCTTAGATTTTCCTTGTCTTTCTCGTGACCGCTTCAATTGTTCTCACAAGCCGATGCTCGTCCTTTCAATTTGATGGTAACAAGTTTCACCTTCAAACGATCTGGAATCTCCTTGTAATAAAAAATTCAATCCACTTCATGTAGCCAATCAATGAATCTTTCGACCTGTAAAGTGCCAAAAAAGTCTGGAAGTTCAACTCTGAAGTTGAAGTCTCCATACAGATCATCCTGACCACATTGTTCCCAATGCAGAACAGTATTGTGGTACGGATTCACAAAACTGGATTCTGAATCGCGATCATCCATCTTACGATCACCTATGTTTTGTGCTGCTAGACACTAGGTCAACTCAGCAACCTGCCTCTGCAGATCTTCAATCATCACGTCTTGTGTACTGCGTTCGCGGTTGGGGATTTCATCATTCAGAATCTTCCCACACCAATCACAAGCCATGAAAAATTGATCCTTAGAAAACGTTAAGCTTTGATACCAACTGACGCAACGGACAAAAAAAGAAAAAGAAATCTTCTGAAAAAATATTATTAATTCCAAAGTGCTTTCCCTTAAACTACAATGCCATATAAATACTATTTTGTGCTCAAAATGAAATTAGGGTAACAAATCACGAAAAAATAGAAAAAAATGCATATTTTTTTACTATAAATAGAAAAATCACCCTTTTCGAGGCTTAAACGATGGAATTTAGATCATAAACGAAAATTCCATGGAAAAAGCCATGGATCTTGAAGATCTCATCGTTTTCTTTTAGACTGTCAAATTTCATGCAATTTTGCAACTTTTTATAAATAGCAAAAATTAGGCCAAGTATTTCAAATTTTAACGATTCTTGCCTTTCTTGCGAAGATCTTCTTTGTTAAGATATTCCAACACCATTAATTCAGAATTTGACAAATTTTCATTCTCTTCTACATCACTAAATCAAAGGTAATGAGACCTATAGACAATTTCTCAACTCATCATGAAATAAATAAATAAATTTCCAAATTACTGGGGGTTTGCATCATGAGTCCTACACTATACTGTCATTTTTTATTATTATTTAAGGCCATATTAACTTGTAGATTATACAAGCTCTCATGTCTTCCTCACTACTTCAACTCAAGACAATTGTACATTTTCTTCTCTTTTTAATACCTTCGACTTACACCATCTCACTCCATGTTCATCTTTGTCACACGTTACCAAACTATCTCAACCCACATTTCCTCATCCAACACCTATGAGTGCAACTCCTAATCTCTTGAGAATTCATTCATATATGATTCTATCCGATCTTATCTTGCTGCTCATTCATCTCAATTTTTACATATCGATTAAACAGATCTCAACTACACATCTCAAGATCCTACTTTATCCAAGCTTGAGATAGTGCCAAAAAAATAAACAAAACAAAACCAAACACACACTCACTCACTGACAAAGTTATTATAGGCCACTACTATGACCACATGGTGCATGTGCACATCCAAAGTGTAGAACCAAATATTCAAAGGCTTTATATGTGTAGTTGACTAGTCTTTGTTCGCTTGTTTAACTGTTATCTTTTGTGTTTGTTTTGTCTTAAATGATGCTGACGAAAAGAGATGGTTATTATGAGAAACCATAGCTATTTAGTTTAATAGTTTATACAATAATCTCTTCTTCTTTTCTTTTTTTTTTTTTAATTTCTTTCAGGCGATCGACCTTAACACGCAACTAAGAAACTTTAAGAAGGTAGAGACTTGGTTGAGGAACAAGATGGGTGATGTTAAAGCCAAGAAAACATTATCGAATGCTGTTTATTTCTTTAGTATTGGGAGCAACGATTACATGAGCCGCTACGGCTCCAAAATGAATGACTCTTCCCAAAGACAACTTGTAGGGAGGGTGATTGGCAACTTGACAATTGTCATCAAAGTAAGTTTTGTGAAACTCTAGCCACTTGGCCAATGAGATAATAAGCGGAAGAGTCCAACCCACAGTGACGAATACCCATCAAGCTGTTGGCCATTCCTTATAAAAGAATGGCTACGCCATTGTTAGACCAACATA
>JAOXJP010286541.1:2665-19116 GCA_025762735.1 Platanus orientalis | reverse complement strand
AACATTTAAAAGTTCCCCTTAACTGAATTGTAATATGGGATGACAATTCATCAGGTTGGGTTGGACTCGTTGAGCCTAACACTGTATAATGCTTGATAGTTTTCATATGGGAAATGATCTGCTGCAATCAAAACAGTATGTCCTCCCATGTCCCTACACAAAACGTGAGGTGTATAGGATTAAAATTGTAAAAATAGTTTTCAAATGAAAAAGGTTTCACCCATGAAAATGGGAATTATAGGGTTAAAACCATAAAAAAAGTATTCAAATGAACATTTGTTGCCAATTTAAAAGAGATACCAAATTCAAAAAATCATCACGTGAGTTCAATTCTCAAAATAACATTTTTTAATATATATGTTTATGAGAGCCCGAATTTTGTGCACACAAAATCTGTGTTCAAAGTGTGCACACAGACCAAGGGGCAGACACATCAGCATCAAAAAGTGATTTACATTTTTGACATGGATGTGTTCATCCCTTGGTCTGTGTGCATGCATTGCACATGGATTTTGTCTGCACGAAATTCGAACCATTGGGCTGAGGTATGCTTGAGCCCAACCCTAATAAAGGATCGGGCCTTTAACTAAGGCTCAGGCCTTTATCGGGCCAGGCTTTTTCAAGCCAAATTCGAGATGGCCCGGGTCGGACTGGCTTGGGCCCATGCTCACCCATAATCAAGACCATATCCTCAAGAAAACATGTCGATGCCATATACTCGAGAAGTCATGGTTTGACTTAAGACAATGAGCATTCAGTTGAGAGGTCCTAAACTGGGCGCTCGCGTACATTGTTGAACCAGCTTGAAGCCTCGGTACAAAAGCCCCTCAGGTAACTACTCTCGGTTGAGGGACACCAATGATGAACGAACCCTGGAAATCTTCAAACGACAGCTAGAAGACCCATATACGGAAGATTAGAATCCCCTAAATATAGCACGACCCGGCCAAAATCTCATCCAATCAATGTCGAAATCCTGACGATCCCTCCCTTGGATATCATGGGATATTAACTTGAGGTCGCTCATCACACTATAATAGGACCCAAGCTATCATGAGAAGAGAAGAACAATTTTCCTAGAAAAAGATCCCTAATCTTTCTTTAAACATCACTGATTTTATTGTTGGAGGGTCCTCAGCCAGTACTATACCTATGCCATTCTTCTTTTGTGCAGGTGTGCCGAAGGGTCTACTATCCGTATGCTCATCTAGTGACACCTGGCCTCATCAGATTCCAACATCATCAGTTGGTGTTGTCTATGGGAATTCTCTTGCTAATTCAACTTAGACTAAGAGCGCATGGTAGAAAACAGATCTATAGATGCCAGAAGAAATGCCACATCCCAAAACACCTAGGGAAACGACAACCTCAAATATCAGTAGGATGTGGAAGCCAGTGGAGCAGTTAACCTTGAGCAGCATGTTCAAGACCTCATGCAAAGCATGCGAATGATTGTCCAACAGAATTAGGAAAACTTAGAAGGTTTTTCGCCCATAACGAGCAACCACCCTCAAAAGGACAATAGGGTGAAGCCCCCAACCCGTCTAAAAGCCTATAAAGAGAAAGAATGGGGCAAACAGAGGCCACCAGATCAAAAAGAAGGCCCCTCACCGCCGAACAGAGCTTCCAAAGCCAAGAGGTGGAGGATGAACCATCGCACAGCCCATGGGGTAATCAATTGAGAGAAGTCTAGATTTAGATGCAAAATGTAATGCAGGCGATGAAGGGAAAGGGTCCCATTACCGTAGAAGACCTAGTACAAAGGATCAATCTACCCTTCCACCAAGTTTAGGGCTCCCTAGATGGACATGTTCAATGGGACAAAGGACCCGCTCGATCATCTAGAAACTTACAAAACCCTCATGCATCTCCAAGTCGTGCCTGAAGAAATCATGTGTAGAGACTTTCCCATTACTCCTGAGGGGTTGGCTTTGGTCTGGTTCAGGAAATTGAAACTGGGATCGGTTGACATGATCATAAACCTCAACAAACAATTCTTGAGCCACTTTATCAGTGGCCAGAGGTGACGAAAACCCGTAACCTACCTTCTAAACATCAAACAACAATGTAGTGAGTCCCTAAGGTGCTACGTCACCTACTTTACTCAAGAAGTGTTACAAGTAAATGATTTCAACGAGAAGGTGGTACTCACCGCTCTCATGGGAGGGCTGCTACCCTTCAAGTTCTTGTTCTCCCTATCCAAATCCCCACCGAACAATGTGGAAGAATTGATGATTAAGCCACAGAAACATATGTATGTTGAAGACATTGTGAACACCCGAAAAGGCAGAGATGGGGAGCCCCGAATAAATGATGACAAGAGAAAGAGAGGAAAAAATCCCGAGGACTAATCAGGGGTGCGGACGCAAGGAACCTTCACACCAATTCGAGCCTAGTGCTTGAAGGATGAACGTGCTCGCATCTCAGCTTCAGAAGTATACCCCACTCAACACACCCCTCAAGCAAGTTCTCATGTAAATTTGAGACGATCATGCCCTAAAGTGGTTGGGAAAGCTAAAAGCCCCACGAACAAAGAGATCAAGGGATAAGTACTGTCGGTTCCATTGAAACCACAGTCATAATACTAAAGAGTGTTTTGACCTTAAAGAGCATATAGAAAATCTGATCAACTAAGGGAGGCTGTGTTGTTTCACCATAGAAAGGCAAATCGACAAACCAGAGCGAGAACTAGATCACTAACTTTGAGAGAGGCCATGAGAATAGGATCCCTTGGGTCGAGTGATCGCAAAAGGATTCTTGAGAGGAAAGTCAGGCTCGACTCGAAAAGTGTATACTAGGGGGGCTAAGGAAATAAACATTTATATGGCCAAAAGGCCATCTAAATAGACCCCAAACATTAAAATCCCCGGTCACCTTCACTGAGGAAGACTCCTGAGGATTGCTTCATCCTCACAATGATGTGCTAGTTATAATTGTAATGATTGAAAATTATAAAACTCAGAAGGTATTTATTGACAATGTGAGCTCAACCGACATTTTGTACCTATTAGCTTTCAAGTAGATGGAAATCGAGGAAGACAAGCTCTAACTAGTGAAGTACCCCCTGGTCTAATTTACTATAAACAGATTGTCCCCGATAGGGTCCATAACTTTTCCCATGACAATAGGAGTCGGGCCAAGGAAAACAACTAAAACAATCAATTTCTTAGTTGTTAATTACACCTCAGCCTATAACACTATCCTCGGGAGGCTAATCCTTAACCAGTTGAGGGTTGTAAGTTCTATATATCATCTAATGATGTGGTTCCCTACGAAGCATGGGGTAGGCAAAGTAAGAAGCGACCAGGCCATTGCCCGAGAGTGTTATACCACCTCTCTAAGCAACATCCATCAAAAGGAAGCTTTCATCATTGAGGACCTAGATGTCAGAGAGAAAAAGGGACCGAAGCTAGTCGAGCCTGTGGATAACCTACTCAAGTTCAGCATGGATGACACCTTTCCCAGGCGATTAGTGCAGATCAGCGGCCAACTTCTAGACAACTATCAATGTCGATTGATGGCCCTACTAGCTCATAATAAGGATGTCTTTGCTTGGGCTTAGGAAAATATGCTTAGGATCGATCTAGAAATCATGGTTCATAAATGAATGTCAACTTAGCTGCTAGACCCATCTACTAGAAGAGAAGAAGCTTTGCAGTTGACCGAAACTAGGCCATCATAGAGGAGGTCGGCAAATTCCAGCAGCCAAGGTTCATTGGGGGGTGCACTATCCTGAATGGCTATTAAACATGGTGCTGGTCAGAAAGGCGAATGGAAAATAGAGAACATGCGTAGACTTCAATGACCTGAATAAGGTTTGCCCAATAGATAGTTTTCCTCTACCCTACATCGATACACTAGTTAAATCTACATTTGTGCATGAACTGCTTAACTTTATGGATGCCTTCTCAAAATACAATTAGATTAGGATGCACAAGCCTGACTAGGAGAGAACGTCCTTCATCACTGATCAGGGACTATATTGCTATAAAGTGATGTCATTTGGATTGAAAAATATGGGGGACTCTTACCAGAGGTTGGTAAACGCCATATTTAAAAGCTAAATTGGAATAAACATGGAAATGTACATCGATGACAAGCTCGTAAAAATCCAGAAGGTTGAGGGGCATTTCACCAATCTTAAAAAAACCTTCAGGGTCCTAAGAAGGTATTGAATGAAGCTAAACCCAGCTAAGTTTTCCTTCGGGGTTGCGGCGAGAAAGTTCCTAGGATTCATGAAACCATGAGGGGAGTTGAGGCCAACCCAAAAAAGGTAAGGAGGGTTGTACTTGACATGGAGTCCCCATACAACACAAAGGATGTTTAGTGGCTCACAGGATGAGTAGTAGCATTGAATTGGTTTATTTATCAGGTACCCGATCGATGCTTCCTTTTCTTCTGACTACCCTGTAAATCATTCAAATGGATAAAAGAATGTGAGAAAGCATTCCAAAGCCTTAAAGAGATCTTGGGAAGCTATTGTTGTTGTGTCGGACTGAACCAAGGGACCCCTATATTTATACATTGCATTCTTTTTGTTAATGGTAAGCTCAATACTAATTAAAGAGGTAGTACAGATCTAAAAATTAGTATATTACACCAGTAGAGCATTGCGTGGAGCGGAGGAAAACTACCCTTGGGTGGAGAAGACCGCATTCGCCCTAGTGACCACTACCTAAAAGTTACAACCTTACTTCGAGGCTTACACCATCATAGTCTTGACAGATTAGCCCCTGAAGTCTACCTTACAATGACCCAATACCTCTGGGTGCCTTGTTAAGTAGTTGGTTAAGCTAAGAGAATTTGACATCAACTACAGACTAAGAGGGGCCATGAAAGGCCAAACTATAGTAGACTTTGTGGTAGAACTCACCTTCTCAGGAGAGAAGGAGCCTCCTAAGATCTCCTAGCCCTTAGACAAAAACAATTGGGCCCTCGTGGTAGAAGAATCATCTATGAGCGATGCAAGTGGGGCAGGGCTCATCCTTGTTAACCTTAACAAGACCAAGTTAGAGTATGTTGTACAATTAGGTTTCAAAGCAACGAATAATTAGGCTGAATATAAGGCACTAGTGGTAGGGTTAAGAGTTGCCTGAGAACTCAAGGCTAAGCAGATAACAGTGAGTAACGACTCCTGGCTAGTAGGTTGGCCTGGTTGGCGTCGACCCTCAAGGATAATGGAACCATGATGATTGAGTATTTAACTGGATTAAGCATATAAAATATGAGCCTAAAATAAATAGGCGTCATCAAGAATTGTATGTCTTGGGTGACTCTCATCATTGATTTCCTCATAGAAAGAAAGCTACCCGAAGGCCAAACCGAAGCCCCAAAGCTTAAGCTTCAAACCAGTTGGTACACCTTGATTGGTGGCATACTCTACAAAAAGAAGTTTCACCCTATCTTATCTGAGATGCTTGACCCCTTCCGATGCAAAGTATGTAATGAGAGAATTTTTCAAGGGAATTTGTGGCAATCATGCAAGCGGACGGTTCTTGGTGCAATGGCTCGTCCGAGCTATATATTATTGGTCGACGATGCAAACAAATGTTATAGAGTACGTATGGAAGTGCAATAAATGCCAAAGGTTTGCCAATATGCTTAAACAAACTCCACGAGAACTCATACCCATCCCGGGGCCATGGTTATTTGCATAATGGGGGATCGACATAGTTGAACCCCTGCCTCGGGGAAAAGGGAAATCAAAATTTATGGTAGTTGCAATAGATTACTTCATTAAATAGGTGGAAGCCGAGCCGGTGGCCAAGATTACAGAGAGGAACATTTGTGAATTTATGTGAAAGTTCATCGTCTATCAATTTGGCATCTCGAGGGTTCTAATCATTGACAATGGAAAGCAATTTGACAATGCTCGGTTTATGGAGTTCTGCTCAAGCCTCTACATCATAAACCATTTTTCCTCATGAGACATCCTTAAGACAATGGGAAATTTTAAGTCACCAATAAAACCCTCTTGAAAATAATAAAGAATCAACTAGAAGCATACAAGGGCTCTTAGATTGAAAGCTACTAAGTGTCCTATAGGCCTACAGGACCATGGTGAGGACACCCATGTGTGAAACCCCTTTTCTACTAACATTCGGTTGTGAGGCTATGACCCTAGTGGAAATTGGATTAACCAATTACTGGACCGAACAAATGGACTTCGAAGAGAAAATCAAGGACCTTAGGGTGAGCTTGGATATGATCAAGGAGAGAAGGTAAGAGGCTGATATTCAAACGGCTACATACCAACATAAAATGACCAAGTATTATAACACCCGAGTAAGGGCAATGGAATTCAAGGTAGGCAACTTGGTCCTCCGTAAAAAAAATTGAGTGGTTGAGGGAAAGCTTAGCCCCAATCAGGGGCACCCTTATCTCGTGATAGGATTTAACAGGCCGAGAACCTATTACCTTAAAGACCTAGAAGGGAAGCAACTCCCTCAGTAGTGAAATGACGAACACCTGAAGAAGTATCATTAAGATTTGTAAGTCTGTAGAAGAATAAAATAATTCCCCACTACAATGCATTTATTGAATGATTGGCCATGAGATGGTCAAGAGTCACGAGGATGACTTAACACCAAATCTAGAACGACTGGCCATGAGATGGTCAGGAGTCACGAGGATGACTCAACCCCAAAAGGGGAATGATTACCCATGAGATGGTTGAGAGTTATGAGGATGACTAAACCTCAAATATGGAACAACTGGCCACAAGATGGTCGAGAGTCACAAGGATGGCTCAACCCTAAATAAGGAACAACTGGTTACGAAATGGCCAAGAGTCACGAGGATGATTCAACCCTAAAAGGGGAACGACTGGCCACGAGATGGCCGAGAGTCACGAGGATGACTCAACCCCAAAGGGGAATGACTATGTCCATGGGATGGCTAACAGTCATGATAGTGACTCAACCCCAAAAATAGGGGGTGACTATGTTCTTGAAATGGTCGAGGGTCATGAGGATGACCTAATCCCGAGATAAAGAAATAATTATGACAAAAAAAAAAACAAATAAAACAAATGATTCAAGAAAAATGGTCTACCTGATGGGAAAAAGGTGGTTCAACTTAGCAAGAAACTTCCATTAAGAAAATGGAAAGTTTCTACAAGGGGCATAAGTGTACTAACCATGCCAAGGAAAAAGGGAAGGAAAGAAGGAAGGAGGGGAAAAACGGCCCTCAAGATAGTTCCCCCTTCTCTGCCTCAGGCTTCCTAGCAGTCTTGGGTTCCTCGGCCACCTTAGACTCCCCTACAGTCTCAGGCTCCTCAGGTGCCTCAAGCTCATCCATCAGTGACTCAAATTCATTATCCCCCAGAAACCCATAAAAATACACCTCAAGGTAATGGTGGGCCACCCGACGACAGAAGTATAATAGTAGCTCGAGACACCCACCACATACTCGATGAAATTTTTGAAAGATTCTAAGGCAGCTTTAGCTGAGGCCACCTTCTCCTCCTCGAACCTCTTCTCCAAGTCCTCAAGGGTCTTTTTCAGAGAGGAGGCGCTCGCCTTTTCAGCCTAAGTAAGCTTTGCCAACAGGGTCATCCTAGTCTTCTTTGCCTTTGTCAGCTTTGTACAGAGGGCAGACTCCTTGGCCGCTTCATCCAGTTGGGCCTCAAAGCCCAACTTAGCGGCCTCGAGCTTAGCTTGTCGCTTCTTCAGCTCTATAATGTGACTCTCTAAGCCCACATACCATTGGGAGCTAGCAAGAACAAGAGACAACATCTGCAAAAGAAAAAAATGTGATGAGCCACTATGTGAGAAAGGGGGGAGGCCTATAAGACTAAAAGGGTTTACCTACAAACGAGCTTCTTACTAATGGCACTCGCCAAGTAACCTTTAAGCCTTGCGATGTTGCATCGAAGGATGATCTTTAAAAGGTGGTTGAAAGCAAGCCCTAAGTTGTCAAGGAATGACTCGGGCGTAGGATCTTTGCCCTTGTCAGGACAAGCGGCAGTTGGCTTAACTCGTGACTCAAGGATAGGATCAGCACCCTTGGGCTCCTCGGGATCGATGATTATTATGTACAAAGCCAGAGGAACAGGGATAAGCAGTAACCTCAGACAGGATAACACCCTCAAGGACAGCCTCAACTAGGGTCAGCCAAGAAGAGGAACCTCCGCTAATTTTTTGTAAGGATTCCCTAGTGTTTAGCTAGAGGGGGAGTAGAGTCCCTAGAAATGACGCCCTCCTTGGCACCCTCATTCATGGATTAGACACTCTTCACCTTCCTCAGAAGGTCCATGATATGTGGATCCTTCATCCCTGTAAAAATAGATGGTTGAAAAAGGATAAGAGGTCAGAAAAATATATATAACATTTGTGGGAAGAAAATGAAGGAGATAGGATAGAGGATAAGGAGTACCCTTAGAATCCCCCGAGTTGTCACATTCCAACACAACGGCCCTCAGGTGAAAGGGAAAAGAGTGTAGATCTTCTGGAGTCACCAAGTTTGAGTAATTATGGATGGGGTGTCTGATATCCCGAAGTGCTTAGGAGAGCAAGTGCTGAGGTAAATACGACTCGGCCAAAACTAAACAAAAAATAGAGGAGGGTGAGAACCAAAATATTCTCAAGAACTTTTAAAAGGGAAAGAAAAGAGACTCGCCCGAGGGATCTAGAGAGTCCTAGGCCCTGTTAAAACAGGACCACCATTCGGTCTTGTTATCCCACAGGCAGGATTCCCAATCATCACCCAAGACAAAGAAAAATATCCTCTTCCACCCCCTTGTGAAAAGTGGGAAGACTAATAATAAGATTTTGGTTATTATCCTGAGAGATAAAATACCACCAACCCGGCTCCTTCTCGAGTAGTTGATAGTAGAATAAAAACTCCCGAATTATCTAGTGATATTAACCCTCACTATAGGTTGACTAAAGGACCATGCACCCAAGCACGATCCTCCAAAAATGGGGCATTAGTTAGGCCAAGGCTAGACCTACATGGTTGAGTAGCTCCTTAATGAAATGAGCCACCAGAAACCTAAGGCCACTAGAAAAGGCTTGCTCAAAAAGGCAGACATCAGCACCTCCATAAGCGCAGTCCCACTCATATGTCCAAGGAGCATGAAGGGTTACTCCCTTAGGAATCTCATACAAAGTTCTAAACACAGTAAGATGTTTTTCAGTGATAGACGAGAAAAAATGCTAGGCCATAAAAGGTCAGGGCGGCTAGGAAGATTAGGAAGAATGAGTTTGACCAGGGCTATCGGGTCAGATCCTATTTAAGCTAATGGTTGCTTCTGAGTCTGAAGACTTGGGATGGGTGGAAGTGACATCTATATAGCCAAGGGAAAAAATAACCTCAAACGATATGAGTGAAAAATCTCATAAAAAAATAAAATCGAGAAAAGAAAGGTCAAAGTAGGCAAGACCCACATCAGAAGGATGCTACCGAACCCAGAGGAAGTGGCAAAAGCAAACCAGGTGAAAGCCTAATGGAGCACTGGTACAGTCCAACTTGGACGGAGAAGAGGATTCCAGCAAGAAAACTAGGGACTTCGGAAAGTAAAATAAAAGAAAAACAATATCTCAAAATGAGGAAGGGAGAGAAGACACATCGGACGAGGAAAATTGGCGCATAAGCAATGGCGGTTATCCAAATTACATGCCTAGTAACTAAGGCAACCGGAAGAACACTTGAAAATGTCTAAGAAGACAACCGGAGAAAGAAGAGAAGAAGAGGGACTTTTTGAATGAAAAATAAAACATCTTACCTAATGGACAAATTTATAGGCAAAACCGACTCAATTTTGGCCGTCCGATCAAAGGTACTAAAATTTGAGCCCTCCATGTCAACACCCCATGTGCGAATGTGACGTTCGAAGAGATTTTGTGTCATGATGTTTGAATGATGGTGCAATAAATGCGACATTGCGATTTTTTAGGCAACCCTTACGCTTCCTGAAGTAAAAAAAAAAAAAAAAAAACCGCCAAAATACAAATGCTTAGAGGGAGCCAGAGCTAATTCAAATTCCCTTCACCCCAAGAGTGGGATCTCTGGAATTGGGGGGAAATTGATAGGTGCAAGAATTTATACTCGATATTGAGACCATACCCTCGAGAAAACACATCAAGGCCATATACTCAGGAAGCCATGGTTTTCCTTAAGATAATGAACATTCAACTGAGAGGTCCTGAGCCGAGTTGAACCAGGTGCTCACGTACATTGTTGAACCAGCCTGGAGCCTCAGTACAAAAGCCCCTTGGGTAACTGCTCTCAGTTGAGGGATGCTAGTGATGAACTAGCCCCGGGAATCTTAGAACGATAGCTAGCAGACCCATATATGGAAGATCAAAATTCCCCAAATATAGCATAACGACATGGCCAAAATCTTGGCCAATCAACGGCAAAATCGCAACATTCTCTCCCCTAGATATCACGAGATCTTGACTTAAGGTTGCTCATCACAATATATATAGGACCCCAAGCTATCATGAGAAGAGAACAATTTTCCTACAAATAGCACCCTTAATCTTCTTTGAACATCATTGACTTGATTGTCAGAGGGTCCTCGGTCAATACTGCACCGGTACCCTTCTTCTTCTTCTATGCAGGTGTCCTGATATGCTCATCTAGTGAAGCCTGACCTCATCAAATTCCGGCATCATCAACCTTAATACAATTATTTTCATTGTTGAAATAAATAAACATATATATATATATATATATATATATATATATATATATATATATATATATAGAAAGGGAGCAACTGTTCTATGGCTCTCTATGACTGAACCATAGGCTCACAACTCACAGATGGAGTGCATGGGGTCATAAGGTTAAAAGCATAAAAAAGAAAAAGAAAAAAAAAAAGGAGTAGAAGAATGATTGTCTCTGTTGACACTAACCTCTATAGGTGTGCCATTGATTGACACACGATGGGTAAACAAGGAACACATATGTGTTTTTGAATTTTATGTATCTTTTTTACTAAACATTTTCTCATAAAAAAAAATATTCTATCTTTTACATGGGAGCCATTCTATGATGGATTTTTTTTTTTTTTTTTTTTTTTGGTGTTAAACTTCTATGGTGGGTCTTGATCCTATACATGGCACATGATGGTTGAAGAAAATGGGTTCGCATCATCACCAGTTTGACTAGACGCCAATCTCTGTGCAAGACATGACACCATGTCTAATAAAGGTTGTATTAATAAATACACAAGTACTTATATATTGTTTATGTTATGCTTGTAACCCACTTGATGCGAGTCTTTAAGATGCAATAATAAACGCAAAAATAAATAAATAAATAAGCAAACATATAAGAAGGCACAACACAAAGATTTATGTGAAAAAACCTTGAAACCGGGGAAAATCTATGAAACTGTATAAAAACTTTCATTATAATGGAAGATTACAAAGTTTTTTCTCTCACCCTCTTTCTCACACTCTATCACAACCCAAAACCCTAAGTAAAAACCCATTCTCCAAGATTTTTTATCACAATCTAAAGAAGAATCCATTTTCTCACTTTAAAGAACCCCTTTAATAAAAAAACTCTTAAAGAAATCCATTTCACTCAATTATAAATTTCATCTTCTAACCCTAAACGACCATAGAGTCCTTGTTTAGACCTTAAAAGTTGATCTATAGTGAAATCTCACTTTCCCACACTTTTTTAAAAACACATCCAATAAATTCGCCGCCGCCACACTAAATTGCCAAAAATGCAAACTAATCTATTCCAAACTGAACCACAAAAGATGAACCTATTTGAAACTTTCTAGTTCTGATTTCTAAGCTGCCTGAAAGCTTTGAACCGATCCACCAAAACTTGGAATAGTCCGGGACTCTCATGCGTCAGTCTCCACACCCAACAGTTTGTCTATGGTAATACCCTCCTTTAACCCATATATATTGACCCAAACAATGTTTATCTGGCATCGTGTCACATGTTGATTGGTAAAGGCATGATTTATGTTCATTCTGGAGATGATTCAAATCCGTAACCACATTATCTCTAGTCTAAATGGACAGTACCACACCAGTCTCTGATGTCTGACAAAGGGTATATTAATAATTACACAGATAATATTGTATATTTATTGTAATAACCTCTTTTGATTCAAATACCTTGTTTGGCCACGTGTCAATCACTGATTGATAATGGAGTGATATCTGTCCATTTAGATTAGAGATGATTGAAACCAGTATCGTGTGAGGGATGGTCTAAATGGACAGAGAGCATACCATCATCTAGCTAGCACGTGACACAGTACGAAGGTCTTGTTCTCTGTGTATTTATTGACAAAAAAAGTTGTAAAGTAACTTTCCCATCATAACGATCCTCACCCACCAGTTTAAAAAAAGAAAGAAAACAAAGGCCCCACGTAACGAATCTAACAACAAAATAAAGCTAAGATTACAAGCTATTACGAGAATAAGGACCATTTGTAGGTATGCCTTCTTATGTGGACATGATGTATTATTATTAATTAAAGGTTTAGGTGTTATGGTAAAGGTTGAGGGTGGATGGTTTTGAAAACATATCCTCTGCCTTACATCAGATAAACCTAAAGATGGGCCTTTTGATGATTTATTTATTTATTTATTTATTTATTAATGGGGTCCCTTTATAATTGAGATTGAGTGCGATCATTTAATTTAATAGTAGTAGTTGTAGTAGCATTTATAACAAGGATTTTGCCACCTTCAGGATTTGGTGCGAACCTTGCATGAATGAACAACGTCGTCTGAACGGCATAGGGGTGGACACATCAGTGCCAAAAAGTGAAAAGTGTCCCCAAAAAAGTGTAAATCACTTTTTGGGTGCTGATGTATCCGTCCCTGACGCTGCTCGGATCTTGTTCATTCTTAAAAGGTTCATACTTAATCCCACCATGGTTGCAAAAATGTATACATTTCAGTATACTGTCAAAACACACATACACACACACACACACACAACTACCACCAACAGCATCAACAACAATGCCCTGTGTTGTTCAATGTTGCCCTTTATTCTCTTTCAAGTTGCACTTTTAAACAACATTAAGATTAGGAGGAAAATGTTCTGTGATGAAAATGTGTCTAGTGTCGGGTGAATTATAAACTGGCATGTGCTGTATGGGGGTTAAAGATGTCTAAAAAAGTGTTCGGTTGAAAAGGTAGGTGTTTAGAAAGAGACGCCAAATTCAAAAATACATCATTTTCCAATCATTGGCATGCCTACAGAGGTCTGTATCAACACAGCCAATCATTATCCTTACTATTATGTTCGGAGCAAATCTTCCCCAAAAATTGCCAGACTCCCCTTCTCCCAAACACAAGGGCAGTGTACAGGGTTAAAACTGTAAAATAATGGGGAACATATGTTCTGTCCAGGTTGGTGTCCAGGACACCATGGGGCTTCAAATGGGATCAAATGGGTGGGGCTTTGAAATTTCATCAAAGTCCTGCCTACTTTATTCTATTTGAAGCCTTATGGTGTCCTGGACACCATCCTGTACAAAAAATCCTGGACAGAACATCTTTTCCATAAAATAATCTTCATGTGCCAGCCTTGTGTATGGGAGAATTAGAGTAGATATATTTTGATGTAGAAGATTTTCTCCCCCTTATGTAATCTAAAAATAGCACCAATATGGTTAAGCATACCCCCAAGATTTGGTGTCCCTCCTAAAGTACCCTTAACCTGTCTCCTGCATGCAAGGGGTGCACATCACATCAAGAAGAGATTTACACCCTCCCCAAAAAGTGTAAATCACTTTTCGAAATGATGTGTCTCCCCTGCATGCAGGAGGCAGCAAGTTAGGGGCACCAAATCCCAGCCCGTTAAGCATACATGGACAAGCATAATGTGCGACCTAAGAGCAGAAGGTGCAACCTAGAACAGTGGAGGATTCCCTAATGATACACAGTAAAAAAATGTATAGCAAATTGTTCAATAAACAGTGATTCTCCAAATAGGCAGATGGCTATACAAGAATTACCCAAATATAGTTCAATAGATCCTCTACTATTCCCAAGTCTCTATTACTAAATAAAATAATCAATAGCATTCAATATGGCCTTTAGTGAAGCGACAACTTAAGACTGTCCTTGGCACGGGCCAGCATTTTCTTGCGGTCAATGAAGTAAATGAGATGCAAAAGATTTATGTAGGGTGGGCAGCCTCGTTGGATGTTTATTTACTTCAACGTCGCCTAGCATATTGATTGCCCTGAGGGGCGGGCAACCCCTCCATCTTCTCTCTACTATTGTTACATTTTCCTTGCATATTAAGGGAAAAACCACAAGCATTTAATTCTGGGGTTTCTAGGTAGGGTGTCCATGCTCTTTGTTGGATGATCCCTCTGTTTTAGCCACGTAGAGAGATGATGTGATCAATCCAGACCGTCCATCCCCTTGGATTGGTGTTGGGCTGGTTTTCAGATATGTGTCCCCTTTCAAATTTAAGTTCTAGAGTTAGAATGTTGGTTTTTACCATGTACAAAAATTGTGGATGTGTAGAGTATACTAGGGCTGTCAATGAGCCGAGATTTGCCTAGCTCAATTCAGGTTTGTCACACAAGGATTAGGTTCTGGCTCATCACATGCTTGAGATGCTGAGTTCAGCTCAACTCAGCTCATGTCACCAATCTCAAGGTTACTGCTTTGGGCCCTAATGTTAAAAGGCCAATAGCTTGTGCCAAACCTACTTCTAAAGAAGATATAACTGGTTGAAACAGACCCAACAACTCATAGCTAATAGTGGCTGGTCTTACAAGTACCCATACTAAAATGGTCTCTCCTACAACAAACAATGGAAGTAAATTGTAGGATCCATCCCTAATAGTCATTCTCTAACAAAATATAAGTTATCTATCATAAATATTGAATGAGCAATAGTCCTTACAACAGGGCTTGGATTATGTGCAAACGAATCTTGTGAGAACCGTGAAAGCGGCACCAGAGGGTCTGACACATCAGTACTGAAAAGTGATTTGCACTTTTTGGGAGGCACTTATCGCTTTTCAGCGCTGATGTGTCTGCACCCTGATGCCATTTTCACAGTTCTCACAAGATTCGTTCTCACCTAATTTTTAGTGCTTACAACAGGCTATCTACCCATCGACGTTCTTGAAGATACAATCTGCACTGTTTATTCATCAGCACGTCCTTATCATAACAATTGTATGAGCTAACTCCTAAGGATGTCCCTTTAACCACAACTCCACCTAAATTCATAAATTTTCATATCTACCCACCTCTTGTACACACTAGGGCTGTCATTGAGATGAACCGGTTATGAGCTGAGTCTGAGCCTCAAATTGAGCTCGTTTGGCTCCTCAATTGAACTTGTTTAGCTAAGTGAGGTTCAGTTCACTAAAATTTGGCTCACTGAGGGTTTTATATATGCATATAATACATATAGATATGACTCACTATATTATATATTTATTTATTAAATATATTTATACATAATTTATATAGATATAGTTTGTTATAAATATTTATGATAGGTAACTTATATTTTGTTAGAGATTGACTATTAGGGATGAATCCTACAATTAACTTCCATTGGTGATTGTAAGAATTTTACCAAAAACAAAAAAACAAAAAAAACAAAAAATTAGTTTGGATACTTGTAAGACGGCTATTAGCCCAATCATGTTTTATGGGACAGAATGCTGGCAATTACAGACATAGGCATAGTCACCCAGTTCTGAAACACGTAAATTTTGCCATGTTCTTCTTTACCGTATGATAGTTTATATATTTTTACAGCAATTATAAGAGTATTTGAATTCTTAGCAGTTAAAGAAACTTAAATACCTGAGCCAAAATTAAATGCTGACAGAAAGGATAAGGATGGACTCAAAAACATCATGAATTGTGAGTTTAAACAATCAGTATCAAACATTTCTGAAAATAAAAAAGTGGCCTGACTCCCCTCCCCTCTCGCCCCGGTAAGACCCTTGATGTAACGAACCCCATAAAGTGGAAGAACCGCTTCCCTCCTCGTCACAATATCTAAGGATGATTTATGGGGGGTTGTACAGACCCCAAGTTTGGCCCTATGCATTTGGTAGGACATTTTAAAGTTAGCCTAAATAAGAATGACATTAGGGGCCGACACAGCAGTGCCAAAAAGTGAACCATCCCCCAAAAATGTATATCACTTTTTCAGTGCTGATGTGTCAGCACCTAATGTCATTCTTACTTTAGGATAACTTTAAGTTGTCCTACCAAATCCGGCCCCCAAGTTTGGGAGTTGTGCTTCAATTAGCTCCTATCAAATAAATAAATAAACTAGTTCCTAGTTTGGTTCGATTTATATGGTTCACAATTCACTATGTTTTTTTAATCTAAGAGGGGACATAGTATAATTTAGACATAATTGTTTAATCAGTTTGAAGTTTTCTAGTGCTTTAGGAATCTTTTTTTCCTGGTCTGATAAACAACCTACTTATCTGGAAAAAAAAGGAGTGGGGGGGGGGGGGGGGT
>JAOXJP010286531.1:0-19117 GCA_025762735.1 Platanus orientalis | reverse complement strand
ATATATATATATATATTGCTTGCTTATTATTTAATGTTTTGGAATTTACTGATTGTCACATCGTAGTAGTACATCCCAATGATGGGTTTAGGCCTACAACTAGCTCAAACCCAACCCATTTACACTCTTATGTTTTGTGTATTTCAGGACATTAATGAAAAGAATTAGAGTTTATAAAACAAGTAATTAACATTGTCATAAATAGGAGTAGAATTCAAAAGCCTCGAAATGAAATAGAGTAAATTGAAGGGGCAAAGGAATTCATTAACATTGTCATATCCTATAGGTATTTAGGTAGTGGAAAGATGAAGTGTCTATGCATTAAATGTTGCAACGTATTATCACAGGACAAGAAAATAATATATGACCATCTAATTTGCAATAAGATTTTAAAAAGTTATATTGTGTGATATTTTCATGGAGAAGACATAGGTTTGTGTATCTCTATGCAACATGATATGGTAGCTAGTTTAGCAAATGGGGATAAGACTAGGGATGATATGAGGGATATGGTTCATGATGCTTTTGGGATTTAAGATAAAGTAAAAGATTTGAGATGATTTGATAGATAAAGTATACAATGTTGTTGCTTATAAATTTCATAAAGTATTACTAGATGCTGAGAAAGAATTATATCTAAGTTATAAGTCTCACTCAAAATTATCATTCATTGTTAGGCTATGGCATATCTAGTATTTGGGTGGATAAAGCAGTAGGTCTTTTGGTATATTACTAGACTTATTAAGAAAGGTACTCCTAGAGGTTCAACACTTTCGGAGAATTTTTCATAAAATAAGACGATTATTTTTTATCTCAATTTAAGTTACAGCAAGATCAATGCATGCCCGAATGATTGTATGTTGTATTAAAAGAATTCTTCCAAAAACAATCTTGCGACGTTTACAAAACTTCATGATGGAAAACTCTAGAAGAACCATCATAAGATAGTAAAAATAAGAGTCCGGCTAAGATCCTTCATCACTTTTCTCTTATACCATGTCTTCAAAGGACGTACATGTCATCGAAGATTGCATCTAACATGAGATGGCATGATGAGAAATGGACCAAAAATGATATTATACAATATCTTGTTGACAGTCTCGCATGGAGACACCTAGACCTCATCGACCCTAGTTTTACAAATGAATCTCACAATGTCAAACTTAGGTTAACAAGTGATGGGTTTAACCATTTCAGGACAATAAGCATCACACACAGCACATGGTTATGGTATTAATCCCATACAATTTGCCACCATGGTTGTATATGAAGCAAGGTAACATGATCTTGTCATTGCTTATACCTGGTCCACAAAGCCCTGGAAATGACATTAACGTATATCTAAGGCCCCTCATAGATGAGTTGAAATATTTGTGGGAAAATGGTATTAAGTCCTTTGATGCTTTGAGAAAGGAACCATTTACAATGTATACAACATTACTTTGGACAAATAGTGATTTTTCAAGGTATGCTATCTTGTTAGGATGGAGAAGAAATGGCAAGTTGGCATGTCCTTCATGCCATAAGAATACTTGTAGCATATAGTTGTGCCACGGTAGGAAGCAATGCTATATGGGTCATTGTTGGTTCTTACCTTTGGGTCATAGATTCTGAACACAAAAGAACTCTTTTAATAGCACTATAGAGGGCAAAGTAGCCCCAAAACTACTTTCTGGATTAAAAATGTTGAATGAGTTGGAGGGTACTGAACACATTCAGGAAATAATCTTAGAGGATGAAATCAAGAAGCATAGACAATGACAAGATCTCATTTAATTGGGAAAAGAAGAGCATTTTCTTTGAGCTTCCATATTGGGAGCACAATCTAATAAGGCATAATCTAGACATGATGCATATTAAAAAAACATATATGTGATAATATTATCGGGACTGTTGAACGTCAAAGGAAAAACTAATGACGCATTAAAGACCTATTTAGACTTGGTGGAAATGGAGGTGAGACATAAGCTCCACCTAAAATGGCAGTTGAACAAAACTCGTGCATATCTATCACATGCTTGCTACAATATGGACAAAACTGAGAAAGAAATGTTATGTCATGTCTTGAAGACTTTGAAGACTCCGGATGTTTACTCCTCTAATATTACACGGTGTGTCAATGTTAAAGAGCGGAAAATATATGGACTTAAGAGCCACAATTCTTATGTCATGTTGGAACGCTTCTTGCTTGTGGCTATTCGGAAGACATTGCCTAAAAACATGTCTACTTATAGATTTAAACAATTACTTTCATGAATTGTGTTCCAAAGTTTGTTAGACTAAGGATTTGAAGTGTTTAGATGGGAACATTCCATTGGTGCTTTGTCACTTGGAGCAAGTATTTCCACACTTATTCTTTGATGTCATGGTCCATCTATCTATACATCTGGCATTGAAGGCATTATTGAGTGGTCTTTGTCCACTATCGATGGATGTATCCCATCGAGAGGTAAGTATAAAAATAGTTCAAGTTTAATTATGAGATATGACATTTTTTAAGGATTTCACTAATATCAATTCTTTTTCTTGTGACATGTAGATATTTATGTACTTTGAAGTCATACGTACACAATAAGGCTTAATCCAAGGGTTCCATCACAAAAGGATACATCACAGAAGAATGCCTGACATTCTGCTTGAAATACCTAAATTATGTTGAAACAAGGTTAAACTAACCTCGAGGAACCATGATGAAATAATGACTGGGATTACCAGTTAGGTTATATTAACCGATCTACACGAGAAGCAAGCACATTGTTTTGTATTGTTCAACCATGACCTAGTCACATACTATATCGGATAACTATTTATTTTTTAATAAATTCCTTTAAACATGTATATATCAATATAAGCTAAAGCATTACCATTTCATATAGGTTGTATAACCAACAAATAGGGTTAATGCACTAGAGAGTGCATCATTGTGAAAGACTTAAAATGCACAACGAGAAGTTTGTCGATTGGTTGAAGACATGTATGTTTTTTTAGATTTAAAGTGAGCTTCATTTTTAATCCAAAAAATTTATTTTTAATTGTGTTTTAACATTGGTTAATTTAAATAAATTGGAATGTTACAAAGAACGGGTAAACCATTTTCGTAAGGACTTAAGGTGCTCACTAAAGGACCTCAAAACATGGTAAGAAGTTTCATAGCCTATAACATTTACAAATATAAATTCTGAATTGTTGAAAAGGACTAAAGGTGCAAAACCCAAAATTGTGGTGTGTTCATTACTACAATGGCCATGAGCTATGTAAGTAGTACCGACAAAAATCTGGTTGTTGGATAAATAACTTATTATGGTTGTTTAACTGACATAATAGAGTTGACATATTCAGAGAACATGAAGTTTATGTTGTTAAAGTGTGATTGGGTCGATGTCAAGGCATAAAACAAAGGAACTAAGACTGATGAATTAGGGTTCACGTAGGTGAACTTCACACGTTTGCTGTTAATAGACTGGGAAACAACAGATGAACCATACATGTTGGCATCCTAAACAAAACAAGTTTTCTATGTAGAAGAAACTAACCGACTCAAATTGGCAAATAGTCATGAAAACCAAGCCTCAAGACTTGTTTGATCTAGGTTATGAAGATGATGGATTATTAGACACCGAACTATGTTGTAATCAATAAATAATCATTAGTGAAGAGTATGATAGCAACTCTGTCAATTGGGCAAGGGATGACGTGGTTGGTGCAACTATTGATGCACCTCCACAATTTCGTCATATGGAAGAAGCCACTTTGCTCAATTCCATAGATGATGAAGATGAGTCAGATTAAGATTAAGTTCAGTGAATGTGGAATTCAGTATTTGGGTTGAGTGTTTATAGATAAGGAGGATTTTGGATTCAAGTTGTAATGAATTTGAGAAAAAATCAAGTAACAACAAAAACCACATTATCACTTTTTTTGTTGATGTTTGACATTTACTTATCAAAAAATATAAGGCTTAAAAAAAACCCCATTAACTTTATTGTTTAAACTTAGATTTCCAATAAGGAATCTAAGCTCCACCCATTTTTCTTTAAGGAAATTACTAAACTTTTCTAGAAAAGAAATATAATATCCTTGTTTAAAAAGCTTGATAATTAACATCTAGTAGGTATTCTCATTAATAGATTCTCATCTAGTAGGTACTTATCAATTTTTTTTAAGAAAGCCCCTTCTAAATTCTTAGTGCAATTTAGATTGGTTTCCAAATAAGATATCTTACCATAACTTCATAAAATGGTGGTTCTTAACAAGGATGCAAAGAGTATTCAAACCTTCCAAAGTTTCTTATGTTGGAATCAAAACAAAGAAATTAACCACCTTTTCTTTAAATGCTCATTCTCTTCTTTGATTTGGAAATAGGTTATCCAAAAAAGCTATCCTAGTAAAATGCATATAATTATAAGGAAAATATGTTCTAAATACAATAGGAAAACTTTTCTTTAATAGCCCTAGTTGTCGTGCTTGGAAAAAAAAAAAAAAAAAACCAACCAGTGGCATTTCCAAGCAACCTAATCATAGTTTAATGACACATTAGAAATGAATGCTCTTTTTTTCCAAGTAGTTTGGGATGAGGCTTTGTTGAGTTGAGCTGAGTTATGTTTATAGAGTGTACAAGATTAGTTTATAGAGTGTACAAGATTATTGTTGTAGTGATAAAGTGCACGCTCTTTGAAATGATATCGGTGTAGAGCTTAAAGTTTCTACTTCAGTACTTCTCATGTTGAATGTTGTGGCAATGTATTTATAGACTAGGTCTCAAAACTTTGTTTCAGTCTTCCATATTTTCTGACAAAGGATTAAGAAAGGGTAGTATATACTCTAGACCTTAAAACATGCTTCAACATTTGCAGATTCATAAGAAGTATAAAATAATAACTTTGTTCTTTTAGATCCTCGCAATTAAATAGGTCCCACTAGACTCTTCCTCACATGTCGGGGATGAAGAGTTTTGCTAGAGTATGCCACGAGGAGGTAAATGTTGTAATATATTGTATGTTTAGTGTAATATGTATACTTGAAAATATTTAATTCTCACTTGGTTTTTACAGCATAAGCAGAGTTATATTAAGCTTTCCTGTGTAGAGATATTTATTTAAATCCATGTAAATAAGTGAGGTCAGCCGGTGAATAATGACTTGCAATATTGTTATCTTTTATAGAAATATTTATTACACTAACTTATTGTCATGTTGTTGTAGCGTCATATGCAGGACTTGATGGCTTTGTAGCCTGAGGGGTCATAGGACTCGACCTCTCCAACCGATATGTACTCCTAGGTCATGGGACTGAAAACACATGGTTGAGTACAAGAGCTTGGTTTCAATGTAACCCCGATTAGTGTTTAGGGGTCATCATTATCTGCACATGCACATGATGAAGAGGCACTACAACAAAAAATACCTTTCAGAGCATTTAAAAAATGCTTCCTATACTTATAAAGAGTGTTTTCCAAGCGCTGCTTTGACATGCGTCGCAAAAAATTGGAGACTTTAGGGAGTGTTTTAAAAACGCTTCCTAAAGTATGTCTATATAAAAAATTTAAAAAAAAAAAAAAAAAAAAAAAAACTAAACCTATAGGCAGCGTTTTTAAAACGCTATCTAAAGTAGGTTTAAATAGGAAAAAAAAATGAATGTGATGATGAACTAGGATTCATAGCTATTTGCAGCCCCTCAAGACTCAGCTAGAACAAGTAAATGATCATAGTAAGCAATATTACTCACCCCTAGAAACACTTATTATATAGTGAGCAATAAGAAATAATACATACTACCCTGTAACCTGCCCTTGCACCTCAAACATAGTCACATGTCACAGCACTAAACACTACCAAAATAATAAAAAATAAATAAATAAGCCATATTTGGTAAACTTTGTGAGAAATGAAACCTTGAATAATCAAATTGAAATAAGATAAAGATACCAGACCAATCTAAGAAGGAAGCCTATAAAAAAGAATTTAAGTTAATTCAAAACGTGAGGTTTGTCACCTGGGTTGAAAAAGAAAGATGCCAAACTCAAACCCCTAGAAAAATTCAAGGTATCAAATAAAAACCTATTTATCCTATATCCTCAATCTCAGGTTTTCTCAGACTACCTTCTAAATATAGACACAGCCATTCAAATCACCTCCTTGGCTAAAATTATCCAATCAGCCATGGCAGAACAGCCCAGCGGGCAGCCCTTCCGTTTCTGGCTCCCATGGATGTCAACAACCCCAGCACCAGCCCCTCCCCATGCACCAGCTGAGTCCCAACCTCCAATCCCGCCCTCCACCCAGCAACCGCCATTTCGGCCTCCAGGATCAGCCCACTCCTTCCACCCTATCCCAAGGCCCACCAAGGACCGACTCTCAGCCCACTTCACCTTCACCATCTAGCAGGGACACTCCGTCACAGTTGGCTTCTCAGCCTCCATCACCATCTAAGCACTAAATATAGATTCAATAACCATTCACTGTCTCTGAAACTTAATTTATCACAATATATATATATATATATATAGATTCAATAACCATTCACTGTCTCTGAAACTTAATTTATCACAATATATATATATATATAACCAATCAAGTTTTGATAAACTCACAATAAAAGCAAATCTGCAACCTTCTCCCATAGTAAAATTTCTGAATGTCAATGACTTGTTATACTTAAATTGGTGATATGAGGCCACCAATTTTCTATGCAAATTACATGTGTTTTATTACCTAAGTAGTTCTGAATCTACATATTGATCCATATATATATGGATAATGTGGAATTTATTGCTGTGTCATTGTAAAATTCAAAGTATCTGGAAACGTCTCTGTAGACATTAGAGCTCAATCTAGGTATTCTCTTCACAAGGGAGGCACCCTTTCTGCTTGGCTGCAAGGACTTTGTGATTCTTCTGAAAAATTTAAGGTTAAATTTAAGTATTTTGTATAGTGTTTTAGCAAGGTGAAAGAACAAACTTAAACATGGATGTTTTTTGACTAATTGTATGCTGGTTATAAATATTTCAAATATAGTCAAGGTGAAAGCATAAGCTTCCATAAAGAGTTAATTATGTAATCAATGAGTTTAGTGTCTCATCAAACATAGTCGTACCTCTCAAATAACCCTAAAATGCATAGCCTTTCTCAAAAGACTAGTCCCCATCCTCAATTGTTAAAGATGATTCTTTTAAGCTACTTACAATTGCAATAGCTGTTTTGCCACTACGCCTGGCCACGTAGCAGGCGTAGCTCCTTACCTTCTATTTGTTATTGATTGCAGGTTGAATGTCATCTGTGCAATAAACTTATCTACTCTGGGGATGAAGTTCTATGCACTGTTCGTGGTTGTCAAGCAGCCTATCACTTGACATGTGTTAATACTGTTAGCAGCCCATGAATACAGAGCAAAGGAACTAGAGAAAAGTTCATAATTCAAAGTTCAAACTACTATAACAAATAAAATCAAGAATTATCTCTTCTACGTGATGAATGGTAAGTGTAGAACCAGTAAGATGCATGAACATTTTGATCTTCAGGGAGTTCCATCATTAGATAAACAATTGAAGGATAACAAAATGGTTCCATCCCACAGAGAATGTGGTACAGAAAAAAGATCAGCCCTCTTCATTTTTTCTTTTTTGTTCTTCCTTTCTTTTTTTTTTTTTCTTGTTTTATCCAAACATTTCTATTTCTGGCATTATGGAAGGGGAAACAAAACATAAAAAGGAAGGATGTAAAGACAACTGAAGGAGAAGGGTGACTGAGAGCAAACAGAGGATGAAGACTTTCAGGTTTTAATTATATTCCACGAAAAAAGTACTCTATAATAAGATTAAACAAAATTAAAAATAAAATAGCACTCACAGCAGAACCTCCACCAGTCGGGGGCAGACACCAGCTTCAATAACAGCTTGAATTTTATAATTTGTACCATCAGACAGATATGAAAGAGCCCAACATGCATCATGCAGGACTTGTTCATCATTCAAACGAATGAGACACTCAAGCACTAGAAATGCAGGCTTTGTCTGTACAAAGGGTTTCATTATAAACATGAACCGAAACAATCATAATTTCTTCAAGAGAAGACAAGGCAACTTAAAAATCCAACCTGCTCAAATGGAGGTTGTGGCTCTACAGAAATTTAATAGTGTCTAAGTGGCATTTCTCAACATAGAAAAAGCCATTTTCCAAGTGAAAAGAACTTGAGGAAGCGTAGATACTACCATATGAAGTGAAGGAAGAGGTACCGCCTTCCCTGTCAAAGGGAATTGCAAGGATTGAGGCAGAGATGGGAAGAAGTGATTGGGGAAATGGCTGCCCAGGCTGCACTTGATTTTCTGTCTGGTTCCTGCCACCAAGATTCCCCCGTGTTCCTTCTGTTTCAATGCCTTGAGATGTCTGACTAGAACCACTGGACTGGAAAGAACAAAACACCATCATTATAGCTGTAGAGGGAAATCAATACCTCGGTTATCGCTATTCCCACTGTTCTCTCCAGAGCTTGTTCCAGGAGAAGGCTGTGACTGGGCTGGCTGTCTTGCTACTAAATGCAGTGGATGCCTATCTTCCACATCTATATAATCGTCAAGGAATACAACAGAATGACACAAAACATTCAAATGCAAGAGTATGAACCACATTAGCAGAAATTCCTCCTGGCTTGCTGATAAGGGGCTCTTGGCAAACCCAAAATGATCAATAATTACAGGAAACGGATAAGTTCTACTTCTAGTAATAAAAAGAAATGGAAAAAGATTTCATGGATGTGTCATATAGTTCACTCAATGAAAGCCCTCTTTTAGCCACATGGAGTGATGACACGACCAATCCAGGCTGTCCATTTGACACGCAACCCTCTGCATTGGCCACCTATGGTGATGGTGGTGGGCAGGGCCGCTCAATGGATATGGGAGAATCACCAGCAACATTTCCCAGTGCCCACATGGCCTACAGTTTCAGAGAAGTGATCCACCAAAAAAGTTCATTTCCTTAATTTGGTTTTAAGTGTAATTAGCACAATATTGTGGTTTTAGATATTAAAAACACAACTGACAGTTTGTAAAGTATATCCAAAGAATAGAAGAAAGCATAAAAATAGAATAAATAAAGTTGTAAAAGTCAGTAAATATATGAGCCAATATATACCTGTTCTCGAAGATCATCACAAGGAGACCCAAGAAGTTTCACAAGTATAGGGACAGCCCCATGATTAATAACAGCCTTGGTGCTATCCGAGGTTCCAGAAGCAATGTTTATGAGGACCCAAGCTGCCTCAAACTATTCAAAGACCAAAATTGCAAGAAATTAGTAAATAAACATATAAACTTCTATTTGTGAAGGCCAATAACAAATCAGTAACTATATTCAGAAGAAGAAAAAAGGTACCGATACTAGCTATATCTGAATCTTAGAATAGCACCCAATAGCACAAAACACCTTAAACAAGTCCACCGAACACCTAACAGCAAAGATCTCCAACAAAACAAAACAAAAAAACAAAAAACAAAAAAAAAAAAACAAGTATAAGAAAATCCCGAATCTTTGATAGCCCTACCTCAAATCAAAAACTAAATCAATATCCAGATTAAGTAAAAAACAATTAGAGAATAAGAAACAGGGCCAAAAAAACCCCTAGATCCATACAAGACGTAATTTTTTTTCTGCCGGACCTTGAAAGCAGCACCGCTATAAGGACGAAGGAGTTGGAGATCGGATGAAGATAAGATCGACAAAGAACCACCAGCGCCACCACTGCCTGAATTACCGAAAGCAGAGTCGAAGCGAGGGGCAAGCAATCTGCTTCCTCGGCTGCCTCCACCACCTGGCCTCAAGCTCAACACCGTCTGATCTGCCTGCATAACTCGCTCTTTTGCTCTCTATCTCGAGAATCGCCGCCACCGTCCGATCACAAATCCTATATAAACAGAATCACCGGGTGAAACGCCGAATCGCAGCGCCTAAAATAGAAGATTTTTCTTCTATAAACGATAAAGAAACGAAAAAGGGAGCAAGCGATTTACAGAGAAATCCTCTCTCTCTCTCTCTTCCCTGCTGCAAAGAGAAAAAGAAGGGGAGAGAGGTGAGATTGAGAGAGAAATTAAAAACTCTTTTTTTTTAATGTCTTGATTGCGCCTTCAAGTGACTGTAAAAACCCATCCTACCTGTTAGGATCCATAGTTGCAGCACACAACTTTAACCAGAAAAATCTTAGCAAAAACACCAAATTCAAAACCCTAGAAACCAACAACACATTCAATCACCAAAGAGTTCACACAGACATGAAGCTTCACATCGACGACACGACAGAAGACATGAGGTGGAAGCTCATAAACCACCGCCGGAAAATCAGGCATTTGCTCCAAATGCCCCTGCAGCAAGTACACAACCACATTCCCTTTCCTCAGCAACGATATGAGCGGCCCCGCATAGGCGTGCCAGAGCTCCAAACACACCGGCAAAGTAGCGGTAGAAGTAGAAAAGCACGCCGAAGCCGACGAAGATGACGTCAACGAAGGCGAAGACAGTGACAGCGTAGGCGATGCGCCTTCAACCAAAGCAACAACAACATCATCATCATCGTCGTTGACGGTGTTGAGATCGATAACTCCTCCCATAATAATAATAATATAAAAAAAAAAAAAAAAACACCTAGAAATCAGAAAGAGGGGCAGGAGAGAATCGATAGGGGGAGAAGCCCTAAATCCAGGAAGAGAGGAAGGGAAAGCAGAAAGGTGGAGAGGGAAAGCGGGAAGAGAGAAGGGGAGGCGGGAAGGGAGATATATACGTGGTTTTGCGCGACTATAGCAAGGGTTCTGAAAACGCTTCTAAAGGGCTTTTTGCGGATGGTAATTTTGTGGAATTACAAAAGAAAAGTTTTGAATACCCTGCATAAACCCCGTTTCTTATCCTACGCGTTTGAAAACGCTGCTAATAGTGTTTTTGTGTATATTCATGAAAAGCGTTTTGAAAATGTTGTATAAATAGTTAAAGCAATGTTTTAAAAAGGGTTATTTTTGTTATTTACCCCATTTAGCAGCATTTTTTGATAAAAACGTTGTATAATACTATACCTTTTGCAACATTTGTATAAAAACACTTCTTAAAGTATGTTGCTAAAACCCATTTTTGTTGTAGTGCACCTACTTTTTTATTGGAACACTTTTTTTGGACATTTTTAACCCCAAACACAACACATGTCATCTTATCATTCACTATACACACTACAGACACTCTTTCATCATGGACATTTTCTTCTATATTTGAAATATAACTAACTAGACTCATAAAGAATAACTTAGAAATTGGAAAAGCCACAAGAGACATCAAACTAGCTGCTTCAGGCTGCTCACAATCAACCCAGACAACAAGTAGAAAAATTGCCATAATTTCCTCTAGAAACATTCAAATAGAACACCATTTGATGCATTAGAAACTAGACTTTATTTCCAATGGAGTATGTATAGGTTTACTTCAAAAGATACCCTTAAAATGTGAACTAAGATTGTTTTAGAACTTCACTAAGTCAATGTTTAATAATAGCTCTGTTATTAGAAGTGTCATGGGATACTTAGTTGTTAAGCTCCCCTAGTTGGAAAAGACTCAGCCTCTAGTCTTTCTCATCTTCTTCATCATGATATATTGAAAGGTCAGAGGCATTGAAAGTTTTTGAAACACCATAATTTTTTGGAAACTCAACTTTATAAGTATTTTCACCATTATGTTGAAGCACTTTGAAAGGACCATCAATTCCAGGCATTAGTCTAGCATGGCACCCAGTTGGAAAGAGCTCATTTCAAAGATGAATCTACACCAAATCACCTTCCTTAAAGGCTATTGGTTTCTGATGTTTATTAGCTTGCTTTCGGTAATTCTCAGTTTACTTGAGAATTCGAATATGAACTTGTTCATGCAACTTATTTATATACTTTACCCATGCCTTAGCATCTCCACTCATATGATTAGTGGTAGGAAGTGGTTTCAAGGACTAATGGGATTTTGACCATAGACAACCTCAAATGGACTATAATTAGTAGTTTGACTAGCAGATCTATTGTAAGAAAAATCAGCTTAAGCTAGGAGGAGATCCCCTTACTGAATGTTTTTTTCCCACCGAACTTCTCAATAGATTGCCTAAACTTTGATTAACAACCTTTGTTTGTCCTTTTGTTTGAGGATGAAAAGTTGAGCTAAATTGAAAATTAGTTCCAAGCTTCTTCCAAAAAATGCGTCGAAAAAGACTTATGAACTTAGTATAAAATCTAACATGATGGTTTTTGGGATCCATGAAGTCTAATTATCATATAAAAGTAAAGATTTGTCACATGAGATACATCTTGAGTCTTGACACAAGGAACAAAATGCGCCATCTTGGAGTATCGATCAACAAAGTCTATAATAGAGCCCTTATTTCTTTGTGTCTTTGGAAATTCCATAATGAAGTCCAAAGTAACATTTTTCTAAAGCACCCTAGTGACCAAAAATGGTGTGTATAACCTGGTATTCTAGCCATGACTCTTGGAAATGTGAAAATTTTGGCAATGCTCCACTTGTCACATAACATTTTATTCCATCTTTATCCAATAGAAATTTTCTTTAACAAGAGCATGTATCTTGTCTCTTCCAAAGTGACTAGCGAGTCCACCACCATGACCTTCAATGATAATAGCATCACTTAAATAATATTCTAGAATATGAAAATGGTTTTCATTGAATAAATAGCCATCTTGTAATAGGAAATAACAATAAGAGCCCTATGAGGACTCATCCCATACCTTGGCAAAGTAAGGGTCTTCTTTATACACTTCCTTCAAAATTTTAAAGCCCAAGACCTTCACTTTCATAGTAGAAAGCAAAGAATGTCATCATCTTAAAGAATCAACCACTTGATTTTGAACACCCACCTTATAATTGAGAACAAATAAAAAGATTATAAGAACTCACTGCATTTGGCATGTTAGCTATTATGCTTTTACTAATGGTTGAAATACTTCAAAGCTTCATGATCCAAAAATAGGATGCACTCCTAAGGAAGGAGGTAATGTCTCCAATGAACCAAAGCATGGGCAATGACATAGAATTCCTTATCATAAGTAGAGTTTTTCTTGTAGGATTCACTTAAATTTTCACGAAAGAAGGCTAGGCTTCCCTTCTTAGCTAAGTACTGTGCCAATGCCCCCATTAAAAGCATCATAATGAACCTCGAACATCTTGTTGAACTTTGGTAAAAAATTGATAGGAGCTTCAATCACCTTCTTCTTAATGATTTTAAAAATATTTTTAGTTTCATCTATCCACTTAAAAGTACCTCTCTTCAAGCATTTAGTAATAGGAGTATGGACAGTGTTGAATCATTTAATAAGCCGTTGCTAGAATGATGCTAGACCATATAAGCTTCAGATGTCATAAAGTGAATTTAGAGTAGGCCAACTTATGATTTCCTCGATCTTGCTTAGATTAATTTCTATCCCTTTGTTAAAAACGACATAGCCCCAAAAGACCCGGCTATTGGTGAAGAAGTAGCACTTTCTCAAGTTGGTGAACAACTTTTTCTCTCTCAAAGTGTTGAACACTTGTTGAAGATTCTCCAACTGTCCTATGCTTGTTGTACACTAAAATTTCATCAAAATATACAACAACAAATTTCCAATAAAAGGTCTAAAGACATGATTCATACAACAAATAAAAGTACTAGGTGCATTAAAAAGTCTAAAAAGCATAACCATCCACTCACAAAGGCCATTCCTTGTCTTGATGACAGTTTTATATTCATCTTTGAGTCTCATTCAGATTTGATGATAGCCACTCAAAAGATCTATTTTAAAGAATATAGTGGCTCAATGAAATTGGTCAAGAAGATCATCAAGGCAATTAATTAGAAAGTAGTGCTTGGTGGTAATTTTATTCACTATTCTACTATCAACAAACATCCTCTATGTTTCATTTTTCTTTAGCACAAGAAAGGATAAAACAACACATGGACTCATGCTTTCCCTTATCAAGACTTTAGCCAAAAGCTCTTTGACTTATCTTTGTAGCTCTTCATTCTCCTTAGGACTCATTCTATTGGCTACCTTATTGGGAATGATAGCACCAAGCACAAGATCAATGCAATAATTTTGAATGTCTCTCATGGGGGGAAGGCCATGGAATCTTTTCTTGAATGACATCTTGAAATTCATCAAGAAGATGTTGCATTATGGGAGGAGGTTCATTTATTTCTTAATCTTTTTTAACACCTTCTCAAAATCATATTTAAGGAGTAAGTTGCTTCCCTCTGCTTTGGGAGGTTTAGGAAAATGCTTCAATTTGAAAGGACCCAAGATAACTTTCGCTCCATCTTCGACAAACACATAAATATTTTTGAACCCATCATGAATAACTTTTCTTTCCTATTGACATGGTCTACCAAGAAGCAAATGACAAGCATCCATAAGCATAGCATCACATAATGTCTCACCATTATAATTGTTTCTAATAGAAAATTGAACTAGGCAGCGTTTATTTACTCTTACCTCATTCCCTTTGCAAAGTCAAGTAAGCTTGTAAAAATCAGGGTGTGATTCTATTTTGAGTTTCAATTTATCCACCTAGTTGGCTGCCATCACATTTTCACAGCTTACTCCATCAGTTATGACATCACAAACTTTTCCATGAGAAGTGCATCCTGTGTAAAAGTTGTTGTTGCAAAGCTAGTCATCATGTTTTTCATGGGCTGCACTCAAACTTCGCTGAATGACAAGAGATTTTCCTATGTGTTCATAAATAACTTCTTCTTTTTCTTCCAATGACTCCTCAATTGAACCATAATCACCATTCTTCAACTATCTCTTCTTTAACAAGAGACAATTTTGCGGTTGGGACAATCATAGCCAAAATGGCCAAATCCTTAGCACTTAAAACACTTGAGAGAACCAACTATGTCATCATTCATAGAGACTATTCTAATTGATGTTGTTATACCCACTGAAGTTTGTTTGGCAAAGAGGGGATTCCTCTAGTTGGAATGACCATCCATAGCAAATGATCGATGGCTACTTCCATGAGCTTCTTTAAGTTGTTTTTCCACCTTAAGTGCTAGTTTGACAACATCATTATAAGTCCAATAAGGTTGCACTTGAACAACATTATCAAATTTCTCTCTTAATCCGCCAAGATAATGAGCTATAGTTTATTCAAACTCTGTTATATATTCTTCTATAGAAATTTCCTTTTGCTTGAAATTGTGAAACTTGAGGAAAGTATCTTGTTATTAGTTATCTAGCAGAAATTTTCTCTTAAGTTCCCTCCACATCTTTTCCTAAGTAACAATGCAACTTCTTCCTTCATGAGCTCGTTGTTTCTTTAAAATTATCCCACCATAAAGAGGCATATTTCCTCAACTTGATGGTGACAAGCTTTACCATGTGATGATCAGATACATCCTTATAATCGAAAACCTACTTTATCGAGTGAAACCAATCAAGAAAATTATCTGGCTGCTTCAAATTCCAGAATATCAACTTTCACATTTAGTTGATCTTGTTGGAACTTATGGTTTCTTTGAGAACAATGGTAGGAAAAATCTTATTCACTCGACGTTTGACTTAGAACATGATGGAATAAGGAGTTAACCTCTTCTCTTTAATCATTAGGAGATTCACCCTCTGCATTATGATATGAATCATCATGTTCAAAAGGTTCATAGTTCTTAAGATGCTACAGAAACTGCTGCTCTTGTTTTCTTAACTCAGCCACTTTGATATCACGGAGGTCTCTTTTGCGAGTTAGAGGTACTTTGACATTAGGTCCACGATGATAATGACCGGCCATGATCACCAAAGCTCTTATACCAATCTAATAGATACTAGATAGCATAAGAACACACTCATAATTGATAAAGAATCTCAGTAGTCACAATAATCCACCTAAGGGATATAGAGCAAAGATAAATATGTTCACCACTCAATAGAATCCACCAAAGAGATACAGAGTAAAGATAGATATGTTCACCACTCAATGAAATCCACCAAAGAGATATAGAGAAAAATCACCACCAATTGGAATCCACCAAAATGACAAGAGTTATAGAAGAAATTCTTATTCTCAATAAAAAGAAAAATGCTAGTTCTATTCAAAATATCAATCTCTCTCTCTGTGTTGAACCCATACATAGCCATGGACTCAAATAGGACTAGACTTGGAACAACCCTTCAAGTAAAGTAAATACTCCTAACAACTTCTTACATTTTCAAAATAACAAAATTAGAGTTTCAAGACTCAATTAACTAATACTCTTGGCCACATATTCGAAATACAACTAACTAAACTCATAAAAAAACTTAGGAATTGAAAAATTCACAAGAGACATCAAACTCATTGCTTCGGGTTGCTCATAGTCAGTCTAGTCTATTTATAGGAAAATGGCCGTAACTTCCTCTAGAAATATTCAAATCGCACATTGTTTGATGCATTAGAAACTGAACTCATAGATCATTTCAATGGTGTATTTATTGTAGGAAAATTTGCATGTAGTTGATACATACTAACTTTGGAAGTTACCCCAAAACTATTGATTGAGATTGTTTCAGAATTTTACTAAGTCAATGTTTTGGTAGAGCTAAGTCATTAGAAGTTTCATGGGACACTTTTGTGTCAAAATATCTCTAAAGATTGGGTATTGGGATACGAGTTTAAGAGATAGACTAATCTATAGTAAGATTTAACAGAGAATTTTTCTGTACTTTCAAAATGCCAAATGAGTTTATCCCTACTACTTACAACACTAAGGAGAATATGAAGAATGGTCTCGGCATCATCAGCATTGAAATTATTTTGGATTAATTCTCTATTCCAACTACTAAGGTCTTTGTCAATGATGTTATTTCACTGTTTCATACATAAAGTCCACAGGCTTATCTAAGTGAATCTTGAAGTTACGAGATGAAGGGATCTATGGATCCATCTATATATCTTCCCCATTCCCAACATTTCATTGCAAGCCTTTAATTGAAATATCTTTACCTCTAATGATGCTTCTCATTTCTCAAGAGTGGTGGGATTTGGACTGAACTTGTAGGAAGGAGAACCTTGGGAAGTATTTTGATTTAAGTAGCTTGATCAACAAGATAATAGGTTCCATAATTTGCCAAACCTATTTTTCAAGCAAAGCTAAATTTAGATTAGGGAGATCTTAGATTCCAACTCCTCCATCCCTTATATATATATATATTACTCAATTTATTTTATTTTGAGAGGAAGAGTTCCCCCACTAGAAACTCCTTTACTTCCTACTGATTGCCCTACAAAGGCCTTTAAGAAAGAGAAACTTACCGCTACATATGTAGAAATGGTACTCACAATGGACTTCAGCAAGATCCACTACAAAAAATAAGGATTTTACGGTATTCGGTTGAATATCATGGCATTGTAACATGGTAAAAAGTCCATTTGAAAAGAGGGCATTCAAAAAATGCTATAAAAGACTAAACAATGTTTAAAAAATGCTGTTGAAAGTTATTCAAGTAGAAAGTTATATTAATGGTATGCATTAGAATGCCGTAAAAAGTAGCAACTTCTTATGGCCTTCTATTGAATTCCATCTATAGTTGTTTTTACTATTTTATAGCATGCACCTGCACACTGTCAAAGATTTTTTTTTTTTTTTTTTTTAAAGATATCCATATTTTTCCTTTACTAGGAACCTAATAAATCATACAACATTAATGGATATATTAGATTTTTAAGAGATAATATAAAATGTAAGGCAAGCCACCAGACACAATGAAAAGATTTAACAATAGACACCATGCAAACTTCCTTTCATCACCAAGGGAAAGCTGATGAGTCCACCAAGTTATAGCAAACTCAAAACCAAGAAGGGAAAGCTGAGGTATAAGGTCTAACAAAATACATTATATTATTGCAAAACAAAATACATTATATTATTACAAAACAAAATACATAATTACAAGGTCTAATAGATCACAGTATATACTGCAGCATTGAGCCCCCAATAACCTTTAAGAATGCTAACAATAATGCCCCTGCTGATTGGAAAGTTCTTCATGTTGGTTACAAGTACACCCATGCCAAACCATGCACTACTATTAATTCCAACACATAGCACAAGCCGCAACTAGGTAACATTAACACTATGACAATAAATACATTAAATAAGTACAAGAACCAATACATGTACACATTGCAGTCTATTATAACACTATTACCTTATCCTTGAGTGAAGTTCATGACGACGATGATGACGAAATAAAGTGCGATAGATAAGATATTTCACAAGACTGACCTACAAACCAAGTTGTTCAATAAGCTCGTAAACTCTTTTCTTCTTCCCACCCCTAGAAACAGAAGGAGGGAGTCTCACCTCAGCTACAAACATGAAGGCCTTGAAGGCTGTCAACATGGGGAAGAGCTGGTCATCTTGCATCAAGTAGGATATTCTTCATGTAGCTTGTCATTATCTGGATAACAAACCCCATAGTTGCTTCATGGTATAGCTTCTTAAAAAATCATTTTAGAAGAAAAGAGGTTGATTGAGAAACAAAATTTATTTCATCAAACTAACCATTGCCACAAAGATTTGTGATGGCTCCAGCAACCATTCGAAGAGTTTGAAGATCCTCAGCATTGGTTATAGTAATTGGCAACAAAGTAACACCACCTTAAGCCATCATAAGTTCCTAGTTGGTTTCTAGAATAACATATGAAGGTTAATAGCACAAAAGAATGAAGGAATCTAAATTCAAATAATACCCAGTCAAAAGAGCAAAACATCAGCTAAAACCGACACATTTTTAATACTAACCATTCATCTTAAGGCTAGCAATTGCACCTACTTCTACTCTATGTTGTTAGGATCAATTTACCTTCTTCATCTCAGAAGAAAATGGGATGCAATAAAATCAATAAGCAAAATGAAAACAAAAATCATGCACAACACAAGATTTACATGGAAAACCCCAATTTGAGGTAAAACCATAGAGCCGTAGAGAAAACTTTCACTATTTGAAAACATCATCAAAGACGATTACAATTTTTTTGGAATCTCTCCCTCTTCGCATGCAACCCTAGAACAAAACATATAAATACCCCAAAAAACCCTAATACATGGCAAATATGGTTTAGATCCGGTTTGGTAC
>JAOXJP010286520.1:0-19119 GCA_025762735.1 Platanus orientalis | reverse complement strand
GATCTTCTAACTAAACTAGACTTGTCAAAAAAAATGTTAAATAATAAAAAAACTTCTAAAAAAAGGAATCTTGGTTGTCACAATATTTGGCTTGTTGGCCAAGTTATTGGGTTCTCCACAATTTTGGTGAAAAATATTCTCCCCAATACCCTTGAAAATAAAATCCTATTCTGCCCTTTGACAAACATGCCTTAGTACATTCAACCCCTTCAGTCTTAAAATAATTGCAAAACCCCCCTTAAAACATAAAATTAACTCTACACTATTGGATACTTCATGGAAGACTATCTATGATCTTTCAACTTCTTCTTGACATGGTATGCTCCCACATCACTTAGGAGCTTCTCTTTGTTTGGATGTGGCCGTCGTAAGTGTTGCCAAGATAGCTTGAATATTTGCCAATTGGGCTTGTATAGTCTTCATCTCTTTTTGCATCCCATTTACTATGGTGGTGAGCTGCCTCAACTCTTCTAAATAACATTTTTTTTTTTTATGAATAATGCAAATTTTTCTAAGTAACTTTAATTTCTTGGCTCTGCTCATCCACAATTGTGGACAATATATTGTTGGTAACCATGGTGGATATGAGCTCGAAAGATGATTTCAGGGCCTTCTCAACAATATTAGGGCTTTAGAAAAACCTTTTCAAAAACCCAATTTTTTTTAGGGTTGCCCTAAAACTAATGGAGGGTACCTTAAATAATCCAAGAATGGTTTCAAGACCAAAAAGGACTAGAATAAGCACAATTCCAGAACAATTTAGGGTTTTGGGGCCCTTGGGAAAAATCCCCAAAAGTTAGATCTTTGTCTATAGAAAGTAAAACGGATTCCTAAACTTCCACGGTTTGACTTTGATACCAAATTTAATGCAAGATAATCCCAAAAGCCACCAGTAGTTAACAAAGTAACAATGCGGAAGCAAGATATCAATGTATACAACCAAGATTTAGAAAATTAGAGAATAAAGATATAGAGAAGGAAATAGGAGGGTGTAGAATTGAAAAAGAGAAGAAAATAGGAAGAAAGGACCCAAAAGGGTAATTTTGTTATTTCTAGACAAAATCCCAAAATCACTAAAATACCCTGACACATCAGAAAATTCTGAAATTTTTGTAATAAGTGTTGACATCCTTGAAGGTCATATGGTCCAAATTTCATAAATTTTGGATCTAAATTGAAAGAATTATTCAATTTTCAAGTTTACTGATTATTGGGTTTCAAGAATCTACTTAAGATTGACTCTTGAGGCTGGAGAATACTAGAGGACGTTATGCTCTGTTCTTGGCGTTGGATGAAATGGGCAAAGGTAAATTAGTGGCGATCTCGGTAGAGGAGGATCGTTTTGGGTGGACTAGCATCAGGAATGGTGTTCTAGAGGTGGGAGGTCTGCAAGTGATATCGAAGTAGTATGCGAAGGTGGATAATAAGTTCATTAAGCATGGAGGGATTGAGATATCGCCTAGATGGTCCAACGAGCTACCTACTGTAGGACGCGAGATCATCAGGGTTAAAGGCAGACTAGGCATTCTTTCCTGCTACGTAGGTCACCCTGACCTGGATGCTGGGAGAAAGCCATAATATGTCGTGGGCAAAATGCTATGACAGATTGGGAGGGGGTAGCTGTTCGGCTGGGAGAAATCCTGAGAAGCAAGAGACCTCTGGAATGGCACCACCTTGATTCCCTGAGTTGTGTGGTGATGCAAGAATCAGAGTAGTCTATTAAGCTCCTAAACCTCAGACAAATGTGGGTGAATGGGGGTGATTGAGTGGAACTGTCCAAATGGTCTCCTGAAGCTCACTTGATAACTTGTAGTGAGAGACCTATAAAAGTGGGCATTCGGGGTCTTCCTTTACATTTATGGTCTCTACCTTTCTTTAGAGCCATTGGAGGCTTATGCGGTGGTTTTCTAAAAATTGATGTGGGACAAAGCTCTAGAAGTCTTTACTAACTGCATGGATCTAGATTAGAGGAAACCAGGTGGAAAACATTCCGCGAGCCATCTCCTTGATTGACAGAGGCAAGGAGTTCCAAATCACGATTGTCCTGGAGGAAATGTAGAGGAACAGCTAGTTGGAGACGTGGCTAGAGATTTTGAGCGCAACCGGAGGGGAGGGGAGGAACGCCCAGTTTCAAATTCAAAATCAAAACAAAATCCGGAACCTGCAACAATGTCAGGAACCCGTTAGACATGCTGATCCACGATCATCTTTAGTTTCCCGCCACGCGAAAGATGCGGCATAGACAAAGGAGATTGGAGGGAAGATCAATGGCTGTCGGGAAACTCACTCGAAGGGGACAGGGGTAAGGCTAGAAGGGAAATTTGGGAACCATTTATTCACAAAGGAGTGGGTAAAACGGACTTTTCAAAACAAAAAAGAGGCGGAAGGGGTGCGAGATGAATCCAGCAAACGAAAGGGGCAAAGTGCAATTAACGAGGGGCCTCAAGGGGGTTGTGATAGTCGGAAGGGCCTAAAAGCTAATGTCGAAGTGGCAGGAGGGGTGCAGGGTGATTTGGAATTATGGAAGGGGCATTATGCGATGGAGAAAGGGGCTCTTAGTAATTGCGAGAATCGGTAGGGCTTAAATGCTAGGATGGATGAGGCGGAGGGGCTTAAATGTAAATATGTAAATATTAATAGGGCTTCTGGTGCGATTGCACTTCTCTGAGAAGAAAACACCTTCGGCCACATGGACGGGAGGGTTTACGACGATTCTGAGAGTGAAAAGCAGAAAGATCTCTCGCTTCAAGTTCAAACTCAAGACCAGCTCTATCTAGACCCGCAGAAGTGCATCGGAAGTCACTGTGACCTCCGATTGGGTTTGGACTCATCAGGTGGAAGTGAAAGGGTAGTCCTTTGTTCGAAAGGTGCTAAGTTGATGATGTCTGCCCTTCAATCTCCTCCCCCTGGGAAATCTTTAATTGACATTATCGTGGTTATGCCTGAGGTGCTGAACCACACTTAGGTATGTGGTACTGAATTGATGCCCCAAAACCAGGTTATCAGGGGGTCTGAGATTCGGGTGGAGGAACCTATGCAAAGGGGCGGTGATATCATGTCCCCTAATGGTATGTTCTACGCCAGGGAAGATCATGTGGTAAGGGTGAGGGAACAGTGGGAAGATTGGTTAGGGAGCTGCAACAATCTCATAGGGGGTTCAGGGAATCACGACAACGAGTTGATGTCGTTGGGAAGATCGATAGTAGTTCCACAGGTGGTTCAACAGGTCTTTGGGGATAGCAGGAAATGGGAGTTCGGGGGGGGGCTTGCCAGTAGCAGGTGGTGGGCTTTCATTGCTTAGTGGCTGAGTCAGTGAAATTAGTACACGATAGGAATATGGCTCTTGTATCAGTTGATGATCAGGTGCTTGAGAAAACCCCCATTATGTCAGTGTCTGACTGGGTTCTGAACGTAGTTGAACAGGTCAGTAAGGTATTGGGACTTTCATTCAATGGACTGGAGCAAATGGCGTGGGAATTATTTGCGGAACTTGAGAAACGGGCCAATTCTTGTCAGATGTGGGGCAGGACTAGTGGGAAAGGAGACAAGGCCAAGTTGGCTAGGGAATTGAAGAATTTGAAATGGGGACTGTCGTATACTAAGGGAGAATCCTGTGAAGGGGATGGCATTGGGAGGAGAACAAGAGGGGCTAAGCTAGTTGCTTGATGAAGTGCAATATATTATCTTGGAATGTAAGGGGTCTGGGAACTTTGGAAAGTAGGAGATTGGTGCGGGAATTAGTGTGCAGACTTTCTCCAGAAATTGTAATCCTTCAAGAGACAAGGTTGGAACGAATGGAGAGGGACACTGTGAGAAGCCTATGCCATTTTTCTAATGTGGGATGGGTTGCGCTACCTTCCATTGGGGCTGCTGGCAGAATTGTGTTGTTTTGGAACAAAGATGTGGTGGATTATGAAGACACCTAGGTGGACACCTATTTAGTTTCGCTGGTGGCTACTTTATCAGGTGAAAATCAGCGGTGGATTATAACGGGGGTGTATGGCCCTTCTATGGGCAGCCGTCTAGAAAATTTTTTGGCTGAACTGCAATCCATAAGAAATAAGAGAGATCTTCCATGGTGTATTGAGGGGGACTTTAATGAAGTAATGTATATGGAGGAGCAGAGCCAAGCAGTGCGAAGGACCAGGGGAATGGACGAATTTTACGAGTTTGTGGATGGTAATGATCTTCTTAATCTCCCAAGTTCAGGTGCTCAGTTCACATGCTCTAACCTCCTGGAGAGGGCTTCTTTGAGTAAATTAGACAGATTCATAGTTTCTTTGGATTGGGAGTACTTTTCTCTGGTGTCTGTGTATGCTTTTCCAAGAGTGGGTTCGGACCATACTCTTATCATGTTGAAGAAGGGGGAAAATTGGGGTTAGTAGGGGCCTCGTCCTTTCAAATTTCAGAACACGTGGCTTCTTCATCCTGGATTTGTTGAATCAGTTAAGGGGTGGTGGAATGATATCGAGGTACAAGGCACTCCAGGTCAGTGATTTAGGTTGAAGCTAAAGGGGTTGAGGGATATTTTGAGGATCTGGAACAAGGAGGTTTTCGAGGACATTGAGAGGAAAAAGAAATCATATTAGGATGATATTTTCAACTGGGATAGAAAGGAAGAAGATGATGGTCTGGATCTGAGTGAGATGGCTGCTCGTCAGGAGGCTCAGAGGGAACTTGAGAGGGTCCTTGAGATGGAAGAGATTATGTGGCGTAAAAAATCTAGAGTTCAATGGTTGAAGGAAGGTGATTGCAATACTAAGTTCTTTCATAGGATGGCGTTAGTTAGGAGATCCCTGAATCATATTCACTATCTCCGCGATGAGGATGATGTCATTGATAGTTTTGATGATATGTAGACCCACATGGAAGGATAGTTTAAAGCCTTATTTCGGGAAGATAGACCCCAAAGACCGAAAATGGATGGTATGCAGTTCCCTCGTTTGGGAAATGGTCAGGCGGAATGGTTGGAGAGGCCTTTTGAGGAAGATGGAAGTTAAAAAGGCAGTGTGGCTTCTTGATGGGAACAAAGTGCCGGGGCTGGATGGCTTTACCATTGCTTTTTATAAATCTTGTTGGGAGGTAATCAAAGGGGAGTTAATGACAGTGTTCCATGAGTTCCATGAGAAATGCTTCCTAGATAAGGGAAGTAATGCCACTTATATTGCCTTTATCCCGAAGGAGGAGGGAGTGGATAGGCTTTCGGACTTTAGGCCTGTGAATTTAATAGGGAGTACATATAAAATATTATCCAAGTGCCTAGCGGTGCGTCTTAAAGAAGTGCTTCCAGGTCTCATTCTAAGGGAGTAAGGGGCGTTCCTTCAAGGGAGAGCCATGGTGGATGGTGTTTTATGTGCGAACGAGTTAATTGATGCTTGGATCCGTCAAGGTAGACCAGGGATAATGTGCAAGTTAGACTCGGAGAAAGCTTATGACCATGTGAATTGAAATTTCCTCATATATGTGTTGTAGAGATGCGGATTTGGGGTAAAATGGAGACTATGGATTTGGAGGTGCATTAGCTTGGCTTCTTTTTTAGTTCTGTTGAATGGGGTTCCTAAGGGGTATTTTGGGTGTAGTAGAGACATCCAACAAGGGGACTCTTTATCTCCTTTCTTATTTCTTTTGGTGGTGGGAGTGTTGGGGGGTATGCTTGAAAGGGCTGCCTCAGTGGGTATGTTTGAAGGATTCTGCCCTAGTGATGGTGGTTTGACGGTCTCCCATTTGCAGTTTGCCGATGACATTATTATTTTTTATGATAACTTGCAAAGACAGATTCAGCTATTAAGATGCATCTTGCAATGTTTTGAAGTGGTCTCCGGTCTCAAACTAAATTTAGGGAAAAACACTTTGTTTCCTATTGGGGAGGTTCTTAATCTTGATCAATTGGCGGTAGATTTGGAGTGCAAACAAGGTAGGCTCCCATCTTCTTATCTTGGTTTTCCCCTTGGGGGCGACATACAAACAAAAGGAAGTTTGGTATCCATTGGTGGATAGGATGAAGAAGAGGCTAAATGGTTGGAAGGTGTGCTACCTTTCAAAAGGAGGTAGGCTCATTCCGGTGAAAGTGTCTCTGACGAGCATTCCGATTCATTCTTTATCTATTTTGGTGATCCCCAAAACAGTTTGTTGATCCCTAGAAAAGATCCAAAGAGATTTCTTGTGGAGGAAAGGGGATGATAGTGGTGGGATGCACTTGGTCGCTTGGGAGAATGTTTGTATGCCAAAGGAAGAAAGGGGGAGTTGGGCTGAGTCGCCTAGAATTCATGAACAAAGCACTTTTGTGTAAATGACTTTGGAGATTTGGGACCGAGGTGGAGAGCTTATGAAGGCAGGTGGTGGCTGCCAAGTTTGGTATTGTGGATGGCTGGGCCCTCCCGACATTGAGTGGAACTTATGGGCAGAGTCTCTAGGGGGGTATAATGCATTGTGCTTCCATGTTTTGTAATGTGCTGGCTTATGAGGTGGGAGATGGGAGGAGAGTGCTTTTTTGGGAGGACACCTGGTGTGGGGACCGGACACTTAAATAAGACTTTCCAGATCTATTTGATCTGGCGGTAGAGCCGAGATCACTAGTGGTGGGAAACTTCTCCATAAGTGGTAGAGAGATTGTTTGGAATCCGGCCCTTAGAAGAAACTTGCATGATTGGGAGATTCCTAGGGTGATTGATCGTTTGGATCACCTGTAGCAGACAAAAGGGTAGCCGGATTCGGATGATCGACGGGTTTGGAAGGTTTCTGCTGAGGGTAAGTTCTCGGTGAAGTCATGCTATGGGATTATTGACACATCTATACAACTGGTTGGTCCTTTGAAGGAAGTATGGAACAATGAAACCCCTCCAAAGATCCAATTCTTCATGTGGACGGCAGTGTTGGAGAAGATTTCTTCCATGGACAATCCTTGGCGAAAGGGATGCGGAATCAGTCAACCACCTTCTTCTTCATTGTCCTTTCACTTGGGAGATATGGTATGGGGTTTCGAGGGATTTTCGTGCTACTTTTGTTACTCCTACAAACTTTAAGGACCTTATTGTTGGGTGAACTTTGGCATATAATGCATTTGGAAAGAGGCTATGGAAGGTGGTTTCAGCGGCGGTGTGTTGGGCAATTTAGTTGGAAAGAAACAACCGAGTCTTTAAGGGTTAATCTGAGCCAGCATGGTAGTGTATAAGAGAGCTGAGGGCCATATCAAGCTTTGGGCTAGGGGGTGTAAAGGTTATGACGGTATCCCTAATGGGGACATTCACAGGCATTGGGAGAGAGTTATTGGGCTGGCTGAGTTTTAGTAGGCTAGGCCCTTTGTGTGTTGTTTTGAGGGCTCTCCCCTCTTTCCTTTCTGTATTATTGTTTAGGATTTCTCATCCCTCTTTTTTGCTATTGCTTTCTAATTAATTCTTTTCTTTCATAAAAAAAAAGAAACAATAATCAGCCAATATAAGTAAATAATTTATCAAGAAAGATAAATAATCAAGAAACAAGAAGTAATAAATATTAACAAGAATCAAGAAATAAATAAAGAAAGAAAGAGAAAGAATGAAAAGAAGAAGAAACCGTGGGGAAGAGAAGGGAGAATAGATTAGAAGAGAGAGAGATAGATGTGTTGTAAGATGAGAGAGAGAAGGGAGAAAAGAGTACTTGTCCAAAATCGTGGACTCCTAAAAACCCAAATTTTTTATTCCAATATCAAAATCTGATTACATCCTAATGACTTGTACTATTTATACGTGACTCTAGATTCCTAGTCAATATTAGAACTCTTATTACTCACATTAATTTCAAATAAAACCCAAGTAATTCCTATTTGTATCTAGACTCTTGGCAATTAAATGGCTTGTTACATAGAACTCCTCATTACATAAAAACCTTATTAAAACCCACCCAGAAACAACCCTAAAGTTTATGGAAAAACCCTAAAACTCAAATAAACTAACCTAAAAGCTTTCTATAATTCCTCCATAGCTTCCAGAGCCCTTTCCAGTTGGTTTGGGTTTAGGCCTTCAAAGAGGATAGGCCATTTTCAGCCAAGTTAGGGCTGCTGCGTCAATTTGCTTAAAATTCTGGAAGGCCATATATATATATATTTGGTTATAAGAGAAATTTTATTTAAAAAAGGGATAAGACATCCTCAAACAGAAAACAAAAGTGAACCCAACAGCCACAAGGGTTTAAATCTGTTGGAAACTCCAAGAATATTGTCCACCTTCTTAATATCCACAGAAGCAAAATTTGAAAAATCTTTGCAATTTACAGCCCAAAGGCAACATCTCTCTTTAGTCCTCTTCTACACTTTAAAACTTGAATCCAAAATATAAAATAGATAATTTAAAAGGATAAAAAGTAGTAAAAGTAAAAAAAAACTAATAAACAAACTTTTGAATAGTGAAAATTTTAAATATACAAATTTTTATTGATTAGGTCAATTGAAGAAAATTACAGGAGCTTTTGCATTAATTGTACATTATTTTTGTCATGTTTGTTACATAGCCATCCTCTTCTGTTACGTGTTGTCATTGTTATACAGTCTACTGGTGTGTTTAGTGGTCCCTGGATATTTCTTGGTGTTGGTTTTGTTGGAAGGAATAAAGGTAGCCATGGGCTTGCTATATTTTGATAGCTTCTCACAAAGAGGTAGTATATAGACTTTAAAGGTGTGCTGACCGAATTGTTGTGTCATATGCATTCAATATAGAGATAGAGAGCCCCTCAAAAGTGCTTTTAGAATTTTGTTCCTTCTAGTCATCAATTATTTAAGGAGACAAATCTATTGCCATCTAAAATGACCATGTGGATCTAATATGTGTTCCATGTGCAGGCATAGGCCCTCCAGAAGTACTATTTAGAGTTTTGTTTCTTTTTTATTTTACTTTTGATAAATAAATTAACTTTATAGAAAAAAAAAAACTAGGAAAGCACAAGAGATACAGCCCTTGCCAAGCAGGGAAAACGAAATCTTAAATGAAAACAAGATTGTTCTAATCAACCCAGAAGGTGCAAAGTCCAGTGCAAAAGAAGAAAATGCGCATACTCTGGTAATTTTCCAGACTCCATGACAACACAGTTGAAATTCTCAGATTTCACTCCATCCAAATTACCCAATACACAACCACAAGGGTGCTGACCCAAAAACCTTACCTTTGATCGACAAATCATCAAGAGATTCCTGGCTCCTCAAGGAAAACGAAGAAAACCCCAACTCAGGCATCACCACAACCTTCTTAAACCGAGCGAGGAAGAAACACAAAAATTGAAGAAGACATGGGACAATGAAGGAAAAGGTGCCCTATTGATTCAGCATTGCAGCCACATAAGCAACACCTACTCGCCAAATGAAAACCCCTCTCCATTAAATCCACCGTAAGGACTTTACCCCCATGAATTAGTGACAACAGAAACTAGGCTATGGTGGGCATTTTTGAATTCTACATCACCTTAGTGGGTCTAAAAGACGGCAACTGGATCTCCTCAGACCGAACCATAGAGCACACCGTGAATAGGCCTTTAGGCTCTCTCATCCCACTATTGATTCTGATTCTTCATTGCCTCCAACTGAGACACCATCCAAACGATGAAGGAGGGCAGCAACAGAATCTGTCTCCCAATCATTAAAGGCTCTTCAAAAATGCAGGTTCCAGGCAATGCACCCGCTAGAATGAACCATGTGATCCCTCACTGAACCATCCTTGTTCAAAGCTAGACAATACAACTTAGGGAAGGCATCTATCAGTGCAGCTTGGCCATACCAAACATCTTACCAAAAACTAACTCTAGCTCTATTACCTATTCTGAAAGAAATCTCTTTCAAAAAAGACTGATACCTTCTGTGATGCCTTTCTACATTCTACCCTATAAGAGCTAGCCTGTCACGGTTAGATTTTTCCTTCTTTAGAACTATTTGGCACCCATCCATCACTTAGCCAAGGCTGCCTTAATGCCATTCGAGCTCTTCTTTGACCTGCCGATATGCCCCATATACACTAACAAGGATACTGCCTGTTTCCAAGCCCTGATGTGTTAAGCCCATAAGTTCATTGCGTTTCCATAACACTTGTCTCACTCGTAGGGTCCCTCGTGTCGTCAATGCTTGCCATGCTAAGAACTCAACCAAGTTAGCCACCTTGGCGCATGCACCGTGCCATTAAAGCGCATCATAAATAGTTACGGAGCTCCTAGTTACCCCACCATGTAGCAATGTAGGCCCAATATGCCTACAGTACATTCCTTAGGCTGCCGCCTAAGCCATGAATCCCATCAACGTGTATGACACCCAATGAAGGCACCATATCGTTTCTCACAAGATGTCGCCTTGTGTCTTGTGTGACCATAGAAGTCATTCCCCTGTGTAAGGCTAAGCTCATGCTAAACACTAGGAAAGGCACACTTGATCACATAGGCCATGGGATAGCCCACTTGGTCTCAACTTTTGCCAACACTATCGCGTTGGACATGCTAATGCTGTGCACATGCCTTAACCTCTAGCCTTAAGCCAGTGTATAGTGCCGCCTACACTGAGGCCCCAAGCATTGTCCTTAGGGAAACCTAACTCACTAAAGGACCCTAAGCCCGCACATAAACTCACCTTGTGCACATTTTGTTGTGCACGTGCACGATCCGCTGTGCACGTAAGTCCACTCATGGAAACTTGCTTGACTTCCCAAGCAACACTCTTGCACTGACTCTTAAGACATCTATGGCTTCAAACTCTTTTGAACACATCTCTATCAGCGAACAAACCTAGACTCAAGTACCATTTTCCCTTGAAATCAGCCAAATTTGCCTCGCCATTGGGGTTGTTTTTGTCGAAGGTTGGTGGCTATGATACAAGAATACAGAGTGTGATTGTTGTGGTTTTGAGTAATGGGAGGACTATTGGTTACAGAGCTTGTTGCCTCCTATCATTTGGGTTTGTTGTAAGACTTGCCCAGGATCAAGACGATGTCGACAACACAGGTGACAGAAGCCTTTGGTGCGACAAACAATATTTAAGCAAGTGGGTTGCATTCGAAAATATGCTAATAAGAAAAAGTCTTGATGGCTTAGAGGAGCGACTTAAAGGCATGTTAATAGATGATGCTGAGTGGCATGAGTGCCACATATGTCCGACGGAATGTGTTACCATGTGGTGTTGAGTTTATGTCAAGACAACATAATAGATGTGCGGTGGCACAAAGGAAAGAGTATAGAGATTTGATGAGTTTGGCTTTGTGAAGGCAAAAAGTTGAGAATTGAATGGATGTTCACTTGGGGTGAAGGAACTGGTTGTTAAGACATTGAAGTCACACTAAACAGAGACCTAGGCTCTTCTTAGAGTGAAGGTAAGTGTGCCTAGATACTAGAGCAAGGCACAGGGTGCCAAGGTACTGGAGTGACACATATAGTGACCAAGTGTTGGCTTAGGGTGAAAGCAAAGTGTCGAGGTATAAGGGTGACAAAAATGAGAAACAAAAGCAAGAAAAGAACAATGTTTACTCAAGGTGAAGGTGCAAACTAGGGTGGTACAGTGATATAGAGACAGCTTGTGGGACAAGCCTTAGAAAACCTTCAAGGAAAAAGGCAAAGTGATTAATGGATCGTTGGCTTCTTAGGGTGAAGACATGGTGATGTTGAGCTATAGGAGAGGCTGCACAAGAGGATAACATTGAGCTGAGCAAGTGATAATGTTTAGGAAACTAAGAGATATGTTTGAGAGATTAAGTGGGGGAACACTTAAACCTGGTATTCAGAGACAAGCAATGGCAAGTTCAAAGTGACAATCACGCCATGCCAGTGGTTGTTCGTTCGAGGTACTAATGTTGGCAGAGTTCAAGAGTGAGCTTTGTTATCTTGGTCAAGTGAGTGTCATGATTTATATAGTAATGAGATAGGTATGCTACACAGGGTGAATGACATTGTTAAAGTAGATCAAGGAAACCTTCGGGGTGACATATGGAAGCCCAAGAGATTGACACAAGTAGTTTCAAACATTGATGAGGGCTGTTGGCCATGAGTGAGCTTTGGAGCTTGATGGATTGAGTTCTAAGGTAAGGAAACCTCAAAGGAACTAAGAGTTGAAGCGAGTGTTGATGGAGTGACAAGCTTCATTGGTGCATGTCAGGGTGGGTTGATTGTCGCATTGATAGTTTACAAAGGCAGGTGAGTTTGAGAAGCTGATTGGTTTGATATTTCAATAAGTACATTAATGGTATGGGATAAGAGCATTTGAAAGATTGTATGTCAAGTTAAGAAGCAAATCAAAATGGAAAGTCTTTGAAGGATGCAATACACAATGGATAGTGCAATGGTGGTTTTAAGCAGTAGATTGGATTGTTGGCTGTGGATCATCTAGGATGTTTGTGTGGTGCAGTTTGGTTGGATAGGTGAACTGATGTTACATGTATAGGACTATGTAGAAGTTCGTGTGTCAAAATCAAGGATAGTTTAGCACGGATAAATCAAGATGACACGAGTTCACAAAGTTTAAGTACTAAGGGAAGGGACCATGCTGCAATGGATCGCAATTGGCTTACAAGCCACACTTGAAGAGGTGAATGGTTTGGAACTCTCGGAGAAGAGATCTGTGACTTGACGAATAAAGTCATTGCTTGGTTTGCAAGAAGCTAAACATTTGGGTGCATGTTGTGCAAAGCGATTAGGGACCAGGTCTCAATGGTGAGGCGAATTAGGCTAATTTCAAGGGAAAGTGGTGCTTAAGTATGGATTTGTTCGGTGGTAGAGCCGTGTTCAAAAGAGTCTGAAGTCGTAGATGTCTCAAGAGTCCATGTAAGAGTGTTACTTGGGGAGTTAAGCAAGTGTCCATGAGTAGACTTAAGTGCATAGAGGATTGTGTAGGTGCACAACAAAACGTGCACAAGGTGAGTTTGTGTACAACGGAATGCACACAATGACACTACAAGTGCCTTGATTCTATGATGGGTCAACTAGTAGGTGGTGTATAGTTTTTCCGAGGCTAAGTCCAATGTAGAATTAAGCAATGATTCAAGATAATTTAGGCAAATGGAACATGTGAAAGTTGAAGGTGAGCACTTAAGGTTGTGTTGATAAGGATGTTAACCAGATATCTGGGGGAGAATGTCACAGACATGTATTTTGGCCTGTGCATGGAGCGATGGCCTTAGGTGTTGGCACGATGGAATTTTTGTATATAGTGTACGATGGCTATTCTATAATTAAGATAGTATGATTTTTGAAGGGTTCGATGTATCCTTTTAGAAATGGGTGAAAAAACTTAGTGTACACCTTGAGGGGTGGGTGCTCGGAAGCACTAAGCCCTTGGCATGAGCACGATGGATAGTGCAATGTAACATGCTCCTAGCTAGCATAAGCTTAAACTGCGAGGAATCCCTAACAATGGTTGGGTGTACCTCTAGGCTTTCTGGAGGGGGAGCTTAGGGTTCTTTGTGCGTTAGGTTCAACATAAGGACAATGCTTGGGGCCTCGATGTAGGCAATACTATGTAGTGAGCTTAGGCTTGAGGTTTACACCTACGTATGCACTAGTATGCGATATGGATCAGTGTCAGCACAATGTAGACCAAGTAGGTTATCCCATGGAATGTGTGCTCGAGTGTGCCTATCTTGGTGCTTGGCATGAGTTTGTCCTTACATAGGACAATCACTTCAGTGGTCAGGCAAGATGAGGAGCGACGTGTTGCAAGGAACGCTATGGTGCCTTCATTTGGTGTCATATGTATTGGTGGATATAATGTTTTGAGTGACAGCTCGAGGATGTGTTATAGGCATATTGGGCCTTAAGTGCTATATGGCGGGGCAACTAGGAGCTTTGTAGTATTTGAGATGCGTTTCGATGGCATGGTGTGCATGTTGAGGTAATTGACTTGGTTGAGTGCTTAGTGTGGCAGGCATCAACGGCATGAGGGACCTTACGAGTGTCATGTTGACACAATGTAGGAACTTGTGAGCTGGTCAGGCGAGGCTTGGCAACTAGCAATATCCTTGTCAATGCATGTAGGGCATATTGGTGGGTTAGAGAAGGGCTCAAATAGTGTTAAGGTTGGCCTTGGCTAGGTGAGGATCAAGCATTGCACGGTTTTGACAAAGAGAAAAATATGGCTGTGACAAGAGGGTCACTGACTCATCCAGCTCATATTATGAGAGCCATATTTTGCATCTACAACTCTTTTCCACAAAGCATTTCGCTCTTCTCCATATTGAATATTTAAGGAGTCTCTCATAATGCCATTTAAAATGACCTTGTGGAGGATTTTTTTTTTTTTTTTACAATTGCTATATAATTATATAAAACACATTTTGTACATCGATCAAAACACCAATATGTTTCCTTTGAAAAATTTGTTCTTGTTTTCTTGTTATTTTGTATCTCTTTGTGGATGCCTTAAGAAAAAAATGCATAAAAACATACAGGATGCTCAAAATACAAATAACATACAATCATACTTGTGAGAGGGGTCACCATTTCCACCATGAGCAACGTTGTGGATTGGGGGCAAGGTCACCATCCCCATCTCTGCAATATTCCTTATAATATGGTAATGAGTGCAATTGTGGATGTTCGGTGGGAAGTAAAAGATCATGAACTCTTTGTATGTGTGCTCTAAGAATATGCTAGATTTCTAGGTTGTTGATAAGATGGATACGTTTGACTAGATTCCAAAAGTGACCAGGGATTGGTCAAATGCTATTAGGGTTTCTTGAGGACTGGTGGTAGGTGTAGGGGTGCTAGTTTGGGTTAGGGTGCGGTCCCATCATTGTTTCTTTTCTTTGGGAATTTCTCATCCCCCTATTCCATGTCTCTTTCTTCTGTTTTTTGGTAATAAAGTTTTTCATTCATAAAAAAAAAAAAAACAGATCTTAAGATTTTTGGTTTTTGATTTCCAAAACCACTAGATCTTAGTAGTTTGAGGTGATACTTAGCAATTTGAGAGAAAACAAATCACAAAGAAGGGGTTTAGTGCATGTAATGAAGCCATATTAAGTGGATGGGCTGGACCCCAAGTTGAATCGGCCGATCAGTGACGGGATCAATTGGATCGATCTATTTTGAGTTGGATCACTGAAGAATCGATTGAACTGACTAATCAATCAAGAATTGGCCGACCCTTACTTTGAGTTGGCCAATCCCTTGCAAAGCCCAAAATGACTCTTACAAATTGGATTGGACTAGGCCGATTCCAAGTTAGACGGTCAATTTTTTAAAACCATGGACCGAGTTGATGTTTGATGCCCATTTTGGTGGAACCTTAGACTTGATGCTGTATCAACTTCATTAAAGCAATGGATGATAGCATTTCATATCTCAATAATCAAATGATTAGGGCCAAACCCTCCAAATATTAATTATAAGGAACAACATATAAAAGGACTAATGCCCATTTCTTATGCTTAAGATGCACCCTTATTTTTAAGAAAATGAAACATTTATTTCTGTCAATTTTATTTGAGCCTTATTTTGGTGGGTCAAAACTTATTTGTTTGGCTTGATTTTGGTGTCATTTGGAAGGTCATTTAGTCACTTTTTCAATGAGTCCAAGACCTTGCGAACCCAATATGATGTGGGAAAGTTATGGCTTAAATACTTACGGAGTATCACTTTGTGACAAGAATCAGTTATTTTAGAGTTTCTTTTTCTTTCTTTATTTTTTATTTTTATTTATTTCTTTAAGAAAGTCTATTTAGAGTATGATTTGGAAAGCCTGGAATGTGAAGGATATATATATATATACTTTGTAATTGAATTTTATTATTGTTTATTGATGAATGAATGAAATTTTAACGTTACAACTTTTGTTTTTTGGTGTGACTTTAGAATCTTGAAGGTGTGATGCTTTCAGCCCAAGGTGTGATTGCCTTGAACCCTAAATGTCTTAAGTAGAAAATATATGGTACCAAACTGATGCATGACCAAAAGTGAATGACCTACTCCCTTGATACCAAGTTGATATACGATCAAGGTGGATTACAGATTTCAGCAGGATTACAATTTGATGTGTAAAACAATGTTATCAGGATAAAGGTTTATGAGATTGAGCTAAGGTTGAAAGGTTTGAAAGAAGCAAAGGTTGATTGTAGGTTGTGTAACAAAGGATTTTGAAGAGAAAAATAATAGGAAAAAAATAAAATAAAGAAAGAGAAGGAGGCCCCAAATAGAATCACAGGAGTTGCTGCCTAGGCAATCCCAGCTAGGGTTCAAGGCAATCAAACCTTGGGTTGAAAGCATCACACCTAGATTCACAATCCAAGCTTTTCAAATCCCACCTTAACTAGATGCCCTAAATAAATTATACTCTAAAATAGCTAATTCCCATCACAAAGTGATACCTTTTCTGTATTTTGATCATGTCTTTCCTAAATGATATTAGATTTGCAAGATCATGGACTTGTTGGAATGGTAACTTAATAACCTTCCAAATGACACCAAAATCAAGCCAACCAGGTAAATTTTGACCCACCAAAATAAGGCCCAAAGAAATGTGACAAATAAATCTTTCACTTTCCTAAAAGATAAAATAAAACTTAATCTATTTGGAAGTAAAAAAAAAATACCTCAATCTGTTTGACAATAAACTAACCTAAATTAATAAAAAACTATCAAAATAAAAAATTATTTCCATACAAAAATTTTAAACACAAAATACCCTTGCATAAGCCTATCAAATTTGAGTATGGGTTGTTTCATGTTCTGCGTCATTCAGTCAATCTTCTTGATTGATCTTCATCACTTGGGTGTTTGAGGCTGTTTTTGTGCTCAACAGACATTGGATTCATACCTTGTAATCTTGGGCTTTGGCCCTTTTTTATTTATTAATAAAAATCAACCAGATGGGTTTCTTCGATTTCAATTTTCAATAGTGCTGTACTTGTCCCAAGAGAAAAAAAAAGAGGCCTAGTTGTTTATTTTTTGCTGAATAAGAGGCTTAGTTGTTTCACAACTCTAAAGTGAGAGTGAACCAAAATGATGCAGCTAGGTCACTCTTTCACCGTCTTTCCTGCTCTTTTTTGGTTCAATACCTAATTGGTTTCAATATGCTTCTTTTCTTTTTTTGTATTATATAGCTACTTTTAAATTAGGTGAAGTTCTTTATAAGAATTCTGAGTTAATTGTAGGTTTTGGAAATAAAAGAGGGTCTCAAGTAGATATATCTACGAAGTTAAGGATTTGTATGATAGACAGCTGACTAGTGTTAGAATAACTATGGGAGGGAAACAATAGCATTGAATCTGTATCTCTTTTTTATTAGTTGATTAGGCATATATTGGCAGAGGTTGCATGGCGTATGTTGTTTGCCAATGATAAAGTTTTGATTGACAGGACTAGATTGGGGATAAATGCCAAGTTAGAACTATGGAGGGGTCTTTAAAATCAGAAGGTTTTAAGATAAGGTGGATTAAAACAGAATATATGGAATTCAATTTCATTAAAGATAGGACTAGAAACGAGGTCTTAGTTAACATTAATGAGCAAGAGATATCCCAAATGAACCATTTTTGCCATGGGGTTCAATCATTTGTAAGGAGGGAGAGATTGAATGGGATGTTTCCCAGTGAATTAGAGCCAGATGGATGAAGTGGATATGTTCTTCTGGAGTTCTGTGTGATTAATGCATACAATTCGAGGATAGGAAGAGGGAGAGGTGGGAAGTTCGTGGCTCCTAGTGAAAAAAGAGTTTGCAGATTTTTCTTTGCATGTCTTTTTGATGAATTGGAGGCTTTGCCTATCTTCCTATGTGCATCCCCCGGATCTGTCTCCTTCTTGAGTGCCTCCTGTAAGAGGTAAGGTGAAGGTCAATTTTGGGCTCCATTGGTGTTGTGGATGCGATTGAGGCAGGAATGAGGGGTATGCTTGAAGCTCTTTGTATTCTTAAGGATATGAACTCTCTACTTTGTGTAGTGGTAGGTGATTCCAGTTCGGTGATTAGCTGGGGAAAAGGAAAAGCTAAGCGTTCTTAGAGGCTGAGGCATTTCATTTGTGAAGCTAGGAATCTGGCTGTTGAGCTTAAGGTGGATTTGAAGCACATTCCTAGATCTCAAAATGACTTGGCAGATAGGCTTGCGAAATGTAGCTTCAATTGTCATGACATTTTTTGGGCAATCATATCCCTGATTGCTAGTGTTTGTTGTTGTGTCTTTTTGTTGTTTGGCTTTTTTGTCTTAGCCTTGTTTGCTTTTGCTGTATATTCTTTGCCTTTTTTCCTCCTTTTATAAAATTTTGTTATTCATAAAAAAAAAAAAAAAAAAAAAAAAGGAAAAAAAAGAAAAAAGAAAAGTGCATACTATTAAAATTGAAGGGATTTTTTAAGACATCCATAAGATCATTTATGCAAGTGATTAATCCAAATCATTTATGCCTTATGGAGTAGCTCAACTAAGAAACAATACATACACAGTATGAGTAAGGTTGAGATGAGGATGTTAAGATGGATGAGTGGCAAGAAAAGAAAAGGCAAAATAAAGAATGAATGCATTGATGGAAACCCACCAATAGGTGGCAAGATGAGGGAAAGTCAACTAAAATAGTTATGTCATGTGCAATGAAGACCAATGATTGCACCAGTGAAGAGTGTGAAGGTGCAAGTTGAAAGCATTAAAAGGGCAAGGGGAAGGCCAATAATGACTTGGATTGTAGTAGTAGGAGAAGACATGATTGCTTATGATTTTATGGAAGATATGGCCTGGATAGAGTGGAATGGCATTACAAGACTTGTCTATAATCCCTAGTAGTTGATATCATGGTTCAAACTTTCTAAGAACTAGTGTTCAAATAAATGCTAGGGAAATACAGAAGTTTAAAAATTTTCTTTGAAATTTCACTAATTTTGTAAAAAATATCAGCAAAATTGTGAGAAAAGTCCACTGATATCAATACTTTTGATGGGACTCTTTTGCCTGAGCTAAAACTCACCCCAAATCCATTCTAATTTCAGTTTTGTTGATTCTACAGCAAAGTAACAACTCTACCTCAACCTTTGTGGTCAAATATATATATATTTTAAGTTTCGTCTATAAAATTATTAAAAACTGTACATTTTTAATCAAATGAGACACACACACACACACACACACACACACACACACACATATATATATATATATATATATGTATTCCAAAATTATATAAAAATACATAAATTAAAGATAGGTGCTGGGA
>JAOXJP010286509.1:0-19120 GCA_025762735.1 Platanus orientalis | reverse complement strand
GAAATTACCAGCCTGAAGGCTCAGTTGCAGAAGATTGCACATCTTCAGGATGAAGTTTTGGCACTTAAAGGTTCACTCAATGAAACCAAATTTGAGAAGGAAAAACTAGAAGCTTCATTGCAGTTATTATCTGGAGATTGTGAAGAATTGAAGGCAGAGAAAGTCTCATTTCTTGAGAAAATTTCCAGCATGCAGAAGGATGTGTCTGAATTACAGGATTGCAGACATACAAGAGTTGCCCTTGAAGAAAAGCTTTTGCGGCTTGAGGGTGATTTAACTGCAAGAGAAGCATTATGTGCCCAGGATGCTGAGCTGAAAAATGAGCTTAGCCGCATTAAGAGAGCAAATAGCCAATTTCAGCGAAAGATACAACACCTTGTAGAGGAGAAAGACGAGTACCTGAAGAAAGCTAAAGCCCTCAAAGAGGAATTAAAACTAAAGGAAGACGAAAAAGAAGGTCAAAGTGAGTCCAGAAATAAAGAGTTCTCTAGTTTTTCGGAATCCAATACCAAAGTTATTGCTACACATGAAGAATTGAATCTCCCCAAGGTTTGTCCCAGCTATTCAACCATTTCATGAAATTTTGACAATAGTAGAATCAATTACAGCAGAAATATTGTTTTTTAACTTTAAGGTCCCATCTTCAGAAGGCTACAGTAACTTGATGCTGATAAAGTCCAGAGAGAGGTTGCACGTCATTATTTTATTTTCACCGCAATCCCTTTTTTGTCTTTGGAACTAACAGTAAAATCAAGACCTCAGTCACTTCAATGCTTACTGAGGCAGTTGTCTTCTGCAAATGGAGTTAAATCTTTTCTATTTGATTCACCACATTTTGACTCAGTTCTCCTTCTGTTTTTTCAATTTCAGGGTGATGACTTCCGAAATGATTATAATGGAAGTCCTCAAGTTAAAGGAGTTGATCTTGTGTCCAAGATCCAGTTGCTTGAGAATGAACTTGCTGAGGCTTTGGAAGCAAATAACATGTACAAATTACAGCTTAGAAGGTGTAGTATATTATTGTTGTTGTTGTTGTTGATCTATGATCAGGTTCTTAGACCTGAGCCATTGTGTTAGTAGAATTGAAGCTTGCTATTGCTGTTAAAGTAGAATTGACATTAAATCTTTAAATTGTGTACTTGTATGCCATCGGATGCGTCTTTGTTCTCATAAACATTTTACTGGTACAGAGCTGTTGGAAATATAGGCTTGTTGAAAACCGTATGTAACAAAAAATACATATACTTAAAAAAAATCAGAACAGTAGAACAAGAGAAGAAACTGTAGAACTCATTGGTTTATGCAAGGTGTGAACTGAGGCATGCAAATGCACTGTCTTTGAATCTGATTTTTTCCTTTCAAATTTATTCCTTGGTGCTTGAAGTGTTTGTGGCAGCCAGACTTCAGGATTCAAGAGTCGTCCAAAGGTAGCATGGTCCCTTTATGGCTCTCTTAGAACTTGGGTATAGTCCCAACTCAGTCACATGTGAAAATACCATTATTAGACATAAAAAAGAAGATATGTTGTAGTATGTGTATGGCCAAAACGTCTCAACTATATTATATATAGAAGAGATAGCTTAGAGAGTAAGGAAGATTAGTGGGAGACAAAGCATTAGAACTCTGGTCATTCCCAAACCCACTACAAGTAGTCACAAGCCATAAACCTTAAGCAAACAAAGAAAGAAATAGTCGAAAACACTTGGCACCACACCACCCACCCACCTTGCCTCGCCCGCCATGCCACGTCTTGGCTCAGCTCAGCTCCGCTCGTTTCGGTTTAGTTTAAATTGGGTCAGTTGGCGCCCGAGTGTAATGCAAACAAAGAATCCACACACACAAAAACACATTATTCTCCTATGAGTCCCTGCTCATACAAGTCCTACCATTGTATATAAGTTCAATAATTTTGAGCCTCCTTTCCAATGTGGGACTAAAGGAATGTAGTGTAAAAACAAAAGCAAAACCAAAAACAAATAGAAATGAAGGGAAACTTGACGAATCATATATTGGGACATATATGTAAATATAAAGTAAGGCAAGGGTAAAAATTTGAATCACAAATAAACATTAAATACAACAGGATCTACTTTTGAGAAGGGAGGACAGCTCCGGTTCAAGTTTATATGGAACTGGAGCTGGATTCTTTGTTTGAAGGGAATGTGATTCCGGATGGCTGTTGTTAGTTTTGTCTTTGATGCCATTTAGTTTTGGCTTGTATATTTCCGTACATTCTCATTATATTTTTCTTTAACGAAATTTGTTTTTAATAATTAAAAAAAAAAAAAAAAAAAAAAAGAAAAAGAAAAAAAGAAAAAAAGTGGAACAGAATGTAGAGAATGATGAAAATTTTGACATGAATTTTATTAACTTTGGCGGAAGTCCCAAACCACTCCATGTTTTAATGTTTTGAATAGTATTGTCTGATTTCCATTACATTATTGATCCTACTTCACACACACACACACACACACATATATATAGAGACCTCGTGTTTTACTGAAAGTACTATATGCCAGACAGCATGCGTAATCTTCTGTGAGCAAAGAAGTTTGACACCCCATTCAACACATATATTTTTTTTGCAGTGCTGGGAAGTTTCATAAGACTCATAACTATTATGTCAACAGGTTATTGTCTGAGGGGCAAAATGGTCATTTAGATTCTCCCAAGAAATTGGCTACTGAAGTTGAAGTAGTAAAGAATGAAGGATATGAGCGCAAGGCATCATCACTTGAGACAGAGTTGAAAGATCTCCGCGACCGTTACCTCCAAATGAGCCTCAAATATGCAGAGGTAGAAGCTCAGCGTGAGGAACTTGTTATGAAGCTCAAGGCTCACAACAATGGTCGCAACAGTGGAAAGCGGTGGTTCTGATGAATCCAGGATGACTTTACTGGGTGAGTTTTTCTTTCTCCCGTCTTAAATAGCTTTTCTAGCAAGTTTTTGATTTTTTTTCCACAATTTTTAATTTTCATTCATATTCAAGAAAATGAATAATATGTGATGTTATAGATGGCAGAATTGTTGGCCAGAGAAGGCTGCTTGTAAAAATCAAACAGGTAGAAAGCAAAATCACAGAATGTCAACTTGATAATTTCACTAGAGATGGTGTAATTTTACGCCAATTAAGCATTAAAGGAAATTAAATTTCAGTACTTCATCACAGTTATTGTAAATTGGATGCTCTTAGGACCATTAAGTTGGACTGAATATTCGAAAGTTGAGTCATCCTAGAGTCCAAGAACACGAGTTAAAGGTGTCCACTCAGCAAGAGGACAACACTCTTTATTTTGACTACAATCAGCTGTTGATGCTAACTGAAAATCTGTACAATGCTACTTAGGAGAAGCACCGATTTGGATGTGATAACTGATTGTTGATTATTTTATACGGCTTTCCCTGCTACATGCTGAGCTCGGCAGTAAATTGGATCCATGGGCTGCTCCCAGGTCTGGATACAAGGATAATTTAAGTTGAGACCATCTCTAGCCTCACAAAACCCGGTTTTAAATGATTAGCCAAATTAGCCGACTTTTAACCTTGTATTAGCAAACGCTGGGCCGACCATGGCCCTGCCCAGACCCAGCATGTTGACAGCCATACGTCACATTTTCTTTTTCCATTTGGTTAGTTTTAATGATTTGATACTAAAACCAGATGTTTCTGAAACAAAAGTGATCTGGTGACCCGTGGGAGGCTAAATAGCCCCAGAACTACGTATGATTACAGTCCTAGCCATTGGTCTCTCACAGTCGAAGGCATATTCTATCCTTGTCCAACATAGCCAAAGGCTTGGATTCTGGTTGTATGATAACTACCATCCCCGCAGGGCTATGGTGTAATTGTTTTGTAGAAGGAAAGAAGAGGTTCTAAAAGCAGAAACTTTTTTTGGTGGTGAGCAGACGAAAAGCACTGCAAGTTATTAGGTCTATCAACAAGTTTGTTTCATGGTAGATGCCTAGAAACACATTTAAACGCTTAATACTGATTGAATGATGTTTTAGATCTTTTTATGCAAGAGGTCTCTTACGTAGGATTGCCAATATGAGGGTCTTGATTAACAAGAAAGTGCACCATTTTGTTTGTAGGTGTAAAGACCCACCATATTATACTTATGGTTGGTTATAATGAAAATGTTTTAGTTTTGAATTGATACTATAATAAATCTGAAACGTTATAACAATCCAAAACAAGAAACGATGAAAAATAGGTTAATGGTCATTTTTACAATCTATGATCCTGTACCATTATAATGCGGCAATCCATCGTTATAATCATGATTTTATAGATGTGAGTGTGGGATAATTTCATGGATTCCCCATGTACGCTCACATGATTATGATTCCTCAATCTGGAATGGCGATCATCACACTTTTTGTATGATATGCCAATCTCAGCAACCTTTTTTTACATGATTTTCATAGTTTTTAAGCTTCATTTTTTAGAGTTGAAAATTGAAATGGTGTTTGATTAGGCCAAACAAAGGGTATTTGGCATACCTTTCTTTCACAAACTTGAGAGGTGTAGAAACGGATATGGTCGTCTTGAGGGGTCATTTGGGTATGTGGGTAGAAGTCATCTTCTAACGCTCCAAAAGTTAGAAGTCACTCCAAAGGAGGTTTTGTTGCATGCCTTGTTTTGACTTCCACAGAAGTCAAAAGCGCCAACTACATGTGCCACACATGACACAAAAAATTACTTACAGAAGTAGCTTCTCCTGATCACAATCCAAATGCATAACGACTTCTTGCATTCAAATGCTACTTTGCACCCAAAAATTTCTTTTGATATTTCCAGAAGCTACTTCTTCAGAAAGCACTTCAGGGAATACCAAAAGGTTCACTGAGAAGTAAATTCAAACGAGGCCTCGAAGTCGACAAGCCAATGAATCAAGTCAAATATTGAGCAAAACCTGGTCAAAATCGCTGCAACTCAGGCAATCCCAAAAAGTTAAATAGACTCCGAGACTCTTCGAGTCATGGTTTAACTCAGAAACTGGTCCTAGTCTTAGAAGGGCAAGGTTGTAAAGTGAAATATTATTAGGGATTTGTGAGCCTATCTCTTCAACCATACTCTTTTGAACTCTTACATGTATAATTTGATGAATGCACCTTCATATCTACAGACATAAATGGCTTTGCCTAAGTTCATGAATGAATGAGATGGATTATTACTTACAATACAACACTGATTCAGGTTTGAATTACGGTTTGTGGTGGCAAAGGAATGGATGTTCGTGTGCTTGTTGACTTGATTGTTGAAATTAATGGGGAGTATGGGATCCTCCGGATAACATTCTCAAGCTTAAGAGTTGCAGTAGGATAATGAGGTAGACGAACACTGCTTAAAGTATGAGAAAGACAAGAGGGAGTTGCAGTAGGGCAGCGAGGCAGATGAGAATTGCTGAGTGTAAGAAGGGTAGTGCTAGCTGTTAAGAGTCCTCTATCAATGGCCTGGGAAGCATGTAGTGGACCAGTGTTTTAGCGATCCATGACTCAAGAAACTTGATAGCTTGAATGGAGCCAACAATGGTGTCGAAGAACATGAGTTTCCATAGATACCGAGTTCAACCGAGTGGTTAATGAGGTTGCTGGATCCTACAAAGATGAAGAAAATTAATACCCTTTTCGGATGTTACAATGGAAGCAAATATATTAGAAAAGAGAGACAAAAATGCAAGAGGGGCTTACCAGGAGTGATCACAAGAAAGCATATTAATAACCCTGGGATTGGGGCTGTGGTTCTTATTCTGATTTGTCTCCACCTTTACTTTCTTTGTTCAAGCTTCATGTAGAAATGTAATGGCTTTTTTTATTGGAGAATGTTATTTGTTTGTTTGTTTGTTTGAATGGAGAATGTTATTTGTTACGGTAATGTTTTTGCTTTTGATGCACCTGAGAAAAACTACTGATTTGCAGTCACCATCTTCAAGTAGTGTGGCAATTCAGCCGCTGCCAACTCATCAACCAACTTGTTAAAAGGGGTACTAAAAAGAATTACAGAACCCGGAATTTCCCAATACTGTGTTAAAAGATATTACACCCTCACTAAAGGTAATGAAGCTCAGATACTGAGTCAACACAAGTTTGAAGGGAAGGGGAACAGAATTTTCCACTAGACAATTTTATTGAGGGCCTGAGACATGAATGATGAATTAAAGGTGCCATATGTTATTCCAATAATACATTTGCATATGTTCAATAAATAAAGAGAACAGGGCATGAACAGACCAATCTACAGATAAGCCCCTGGAGGGGCCAGGAAAAAGCAAATAATAATAAAAAAAAAAAGACTCAAATTGATGTTTATTCCTTTTCTCTTTTCCTTTTTTACAGTATGGAATAAGCTCGGATGACCTCAACAATTGGTGCCCGGCACAATGGACACTTCCCTCCGCCTCGAACCAACTCATTTGCACATTTGGAACAAGTACACATGTGACCACATCTGCAAATAATAAAAAGCAAAAACAAACAAGGCCATATTAAATAGGAGCATGTTAGTACTTGTTATTGAGTGCTTTTATCTAGATATGCCTCATTCAATAGTTGGCAAAGTTGTGCCAATATGTAGACCTACCTGTACAGCAAAGAATCAATCTGAGTATCACAACAGACACAACAAGTTCCCTTCCTCACATGACCCCACTTCGATCCATCCTCTGATGACTCTGCACCCACCTCTGCAACAAATTGGCATTTTTTTTTACAAATAAATTCTCAAAAGGGAAAATAACAATGAAATAAAGCACAAGACTATTCGAAGAAAATCTATCCAATAAATATTCATTACTAATAGACAATAAACAGTATTATGTTTCATAGAGCCATTTCTTCTGAGACAGAAATACAAGAATAATCGCTTCAAAATTGAACACATACCTTGTCCACAAGCAGACCGATTCAAAGCTGCAGAGACTTCCTGTCTAACTGAGCGCTGCAACTCCAGTTGCATATCCATGCAGGCCTCCAACATCCTCTGCATGTTGCTCATCCCTTGCTGAAGCCTAGCCATATCAGCCCTCAAATCATTAATGATCTCCCACTCCTGTTCCAGATCAGCACCCAATGTCTATGTAAACAAAAATATGAAGAAATGGATGCACAACACCAGAAGGGAGTTTTGTAATTAAGGAAAAAAAAAAGACCATAGTTAAATGGATGCACAACACCAGAAGAAAGATTTGTAATAAGGGAGGAAAAAAGGACCATAGTGAAGTAATGACCTAATACTTCAGATATATGACTTGACTGGCACTAGCGAGACCAACTCAGCCCTTTTTGTGGGAAGCACAATCCGTCGAAGAAAATATCATGTGTGTTGCAATACTAACTTTGCATACAAATGCATAACTTCACAAGTCTTGCATACAACACAAGGGTGCATTAAACTAGTTCCCAATATCAGGGGTAAGCTAACCCATTAATTAAAACTTTGCATATATACATACAAACATAACTTCAAGTCTTGGATACAAATCAAGGGTGCATAAACCAGCTCCAGTACAACAGGGGTAAGCTAACCCACTATAAAACTTTACAGGCTAACTCTTGGACAGGCTTTTGGCCCAAAAAATTGCATCAATTAAATGATAATGCAATTCAGTGAACCATGTTCGTTTCGACGGTCAAAATAGAAAGAAAAATCAGTTGTCCACAAAGTCATTGACCATCCAAAAGAACTGGAAAAAAACAGGGGGTCTGGTGAGTCCTTTAGAAAGAAGCAGTTTTATAGCTACCCACAAGCTAAATACATGTTGGTAATTCACTCAGATGGTAGGTGCTTTCAGCCATACATCAGCCAATAGAAGCTAACTATAAAACACTGTTTCATAGTCAGTGCAATTTTTAGGTCCTGATCAAGCTCAGTTTTTCAGGCTCTGGAAGCTCATCTACCTTATGTCTATATTATTAGCACATTTAAAAATGACTCAGACGGCTTAATGTTGCAAATTTTTTACATAGGTAAGTCATGTTTGACCAAAAATGTAACTCAGAAAGAAAAATGGAAGAATCAAACTTCTAGTTTAAAAATGAGCGGCTGGGATGTGGTATGACTGCCCCTGTGTGACCTAGATCAGTATGGCATCAGGGGCGGACACATCAGCGCCAAAAAAGTGATTTACACTTTTTGGGGATGCTTTTCACTTTTTGGCACTGATGTGTCGGCCCCTTATGCCATACTGGCCTAAGGTGTTTGCACCTAATTCTTTGGAAAAAATAAGAGTTCTAATTTAAGTGCTATAGAGGAAAAAAGGCGCACAATGTCTGAACGATGCATGCCCTGGCGAGGCCAATTAGAATGATGCAGATCCTGGTGCCAAAGTGGCTGTGGTGGGGGCACTGGTGGAGAAGGCAGCACCAGTGCAGGTCTAGCAACAGTATCCGGCTGACCCTCATTCTGATCATCTCTCTGCTGCTCCTGATCTTGCTCTGGTGAAGTAGGAATAGGCAAGGTTCTATGTAGATCCCAGTCAATGGGAGCACGGCCTTGTCTTTCTACATATGACTGTATCAATTGGTCCAAACTTTCACGAAACCCACTGCGAAGAAGATTAGAAACACTTCTCCTACAGCAATGTAAATTTCATTAAGTACATCACCAACTAAACAGCTCACAAATGATACAAATAGAGCTTTCAGTAATTAAGATCTAATACCTGCTTAGGAGTTCCCTCAGCTCCATACTGTACACATTATCATCATCAGGTGGATGGAATCTATTGACCCGTCTAACAGGAACAGCACGCCGTGTTCTGGGTGGATCAGAAGGCTCGTCTGGCCAATTTTCCACAGCCTCTCGAGAATCATCCTCATGCCACTCCTCGTGGACTTCTTGTGGATGAATATCTTCTCCACCTTCATTTCCTGAAGTTTCCTGGGCCCAATCCCTAGTGGTATTGTCTGGCCAGTTCCCATCCATTTCTTCAACATTACCATCTTGCCATTCATTAAGTTCAATTTCACTAGACTGTTGCCAGTCTCTTCTCTCATCCTCCGTAACTTGCTCCTGCCAACCTCCTCCTTGAGTATCTGGTGGTCGCCAATCGGTATTTTCAACAGCTGCATCACCTTCTAAATCTCCTGTATGCTCCGACAATCGATGTGTGTCACTTTCCAGACTCCTAGGTTGAGATTGATCACGGTTTTCATTTGTGACCTCTGGAGAAGTGTTTGACTGAGTTTGTTCATTTCTAGGACCATTAATGTTACTGTTGGATGAGGTACCAGAATGGCTGGTTGCTTGACCACGGACAATAGTTTCTAATCTGGAGCGAAATCCCTCCCTGATTACATAAAAGGTTATCATTTGGGGATTCAACAAATCATGGTAATAACTTTAATCCAGAAGTAAATGGAAAGGCAATGAAAAAAATAATATTTTTATGGATAACTATGGAAAAAAATAGTTCATTTACAGAAAATATCCAGCATAAAATAAGCCCAAAAGATAACTGGAAAAGAAACAAAATAACTGGAAATGGGTGAGAGAGAGAGACAGACAGAACCCAGCATTTCATGTCCAAAACCATAACTGGAAAAGAAATAAAATAAATGAAACAGGAAGGGGGGGAGAGCGAGAGAGAGATTAAGAACCAGCCCCTCTCTCTCTATATATAATATATATATAGACACACACACATGATTCTTTTTTTTTTTTTTCTCCTCAATTTCTGGCTTTCCTCATTTACTATTTTTTCATCCTTTTCAATTCTCCATCTGTTGGGGCCTTTTTCTATGTTGTTCATAGCCAATGCCATCTTTCCTTGGGTAGGTGTGCCATTATTTTTTTCACAATTTAACATATAAAATTAAATATTAGTAACTTGGGTTAAAAGAAAGCACTATCACCAAGGCAATGCTTGAACACTTACTATCTGCAACAAAGAAGAAAAGATTGGACCTTAACACTGGCGCACTTTCTGTTTGCAGAAAGTGAGAGAACCGCCATTGATGTATTGCAATTTTCTGTTTTCTTTTCCTTGCTTCTTTGTAGGTTGCATTCCCCTCCATGGTGAATTTATTTTCCTTGTATCTTTTTTGCTTCCTCTTTGAATGACATGATCTACCTTTCAAAAAAAGACATGATCACCGCTGGCCTCCAGTTTCAACATCTTGTTCATATGGATGCCTAGACCAGCTAAAACTCCAATTCAATTTTCTTGCTAAGAATGGAGCCATAGACGAGATGTATTTTGAGAGATCTATTCTGCCATAACAGAGTATCATTGTTGTTTTCTGGTTTGTGTTATTTTCTTGATTTTCGTAAGGCTTTCTTGCCTTCTGGTCTTTAAACCCTTCTTTGTATCCTCTTCTCCTTTAGGCAATAAAATCTTTTGTTATAATTAAAAATAAAAATAAAGACTAGCCCAACTTGAAATGTGTTGTCAACTAGCCCAACTTGAAAAAGCTACCTACCTTGTGTTCTTGGTGATGTTAGGACCAACAAGAATTGAGAGGACATCCAATTACTTACAACAGCTTTCAAATTAAATATTTTGCCGTATTACTTAAAAGGACTATGCAGGCAGATATAGCTGGAGAAGGAAAAGGGACGTTGAGTCCTTGGCATAAAAGGAGGTCAATTTGTAGAAACCGTCTGATCATATGCAACAAGGACACTTTATTTTTTAACTTTTTTTCTAGCGTTTGTCCTGTGGATATTCTTTTCTACTCCTAAGGTACTTATGTAGAACATAAGTATGTCTGGGATTAACATATCCATCTTCTAATGAAGAACATAATTTGTAAAACACATCATATAAGCATTAATGGTTCTTAATTTTTTTTGAGTCTTTTGAAGTTTGACAAGCTATATGTAAAAGTAAATATTATCCCCATATCAGGTTTTTCAATATCACCGAATTGGACCACATATCCGTGCCATTGTCCTTGTTATGTATAAACAACCCAACTTTGAAAATCGAATAGAGCTTACTATACATGAATTATGACCATTCAGCTCCTTTAATCTTTTATTTCTTTTCTATAATTCTCCTTTTATCTTTTATCAATATAACTTTTTAACTCCTTTAAAATATGAAGCATCAAAATGTAAGCACTTATGATTTTGCTCATCCCTGGTACCTAAGCATACCACTATCCTTCAGGTTCCCACAAAAACAATGCACATATCTCAGCTCAATAATAAATGGAGAACATATAGTAATAAATAGCCCCTTGTGACCATTGCAATTGTACTGGCATTGTTTCTAGAACCTCCTACCACTACAATTACTGTTGCTAATGAAAAAGGAAAAAAGGTGCAATGGGTAAACAATAAAAGGACCCCAATGATCATACAACTACAATTGCTAACAAAAATGGGAAAAGTTTTCCAAATAGATAATACAGCCAGACAATAATATGAATATTGGTTGTTTTTGCAAATGGGAGCTTCAGTTATGGGCCCACAAGGATCCATGCATTTTGACATTCCCCATGAAGAAAGTTCAAGCCTATAACCCCCTTCACATGGCAAGATATGCACTTTCTTTAACAATCGTTATTATTTAAAAATAGAATTACAACTCTTTTAGCACATATAAATATTATGCCTCCTTTTGCAATGTGCCAAGAGTTATCAGGTATAACCATAGTTACGGGGAAGCTTGGTACAAGGTGGGAAGCTTGCTTCTTGCGAAGCTCATTTGGGAAGCTAATTCCATCTGCTTCCCCCAGTAGTGGGAAGCTTGGTGAAGCAAGTGAAAGCTATATATGGAAACCAGTGAAAGTCTCTAGAGAAACAACTAGAAACCTCTAGAGAATTGACATTAAATAAAATATGATCTGTGAAATCTAGCAATGATTTTCTATGGAAAAAAAAAAAAAAAAAGATAGTTAGAATTGAATTTACTGTTTATATTATTTTATTCCAATCCAATAAAAAAATTCAAATTCAATGGTGTTTTTATACAAGGTCTTCTATAGTCTGACTCTAAAATGTATGTTATTTACAAAAAAAATCTTATTGTATTGTAGTTGAAATTATTGATTATAATTTATAGTTATTTACTTTATTATCATTTTTTGCTTCTCGCTTTCCAAGAATTTATTGAGCCTCACTTCCCACTTCTCGCTCTCGTATTGCTTCCTGCTTTCGCTTCTCACTCTGGTAGCTATGGGTATAACTTTGCATATGGGGGAGTGGGATGGCAAAACACATAGACCCCATCACCTTAACTGTCACATGCAGAAAACACCATCTATGCAGGCTTCAGTTTCTGGATTGTCTGAAAAAAACCATACCCGTTGCATAGCGACTAAGGCGAAATACAGTTTTTATTTTTTTTATTTTAATGGATGGGATTTCAGTCAAAAAAGAAAAAGAGATTAAGATTCACCAAGGAGGTGAACACGAAGTAAGTGCATCCCTTCCCACATGGTGTCCCAAGACTCCACCTTATAATTTTTCCTTATACAGCACTACTCTAAAGAGGATTGTAGACTAGAAGATCTTGCAAGAGATGTTCTTTCCAGATACACCATCATAGAGCCCCCAGGAGGGATCCCCAAACATCACTAAAGCTCCTCCTCTATGCCCACCAGGAGATTAGACCACTAAATCCCAAAGGAAAGATACAACTAACACTTGGCTGCATAAGAAAGGTATTCCACACTTCATATACTATTTAACAATGTACAAAGCACAACCTAGAACACAGCATACATCTATTTGACAAGTACAACCTCTCCTTTTAAGATTGTCCATAGTGGGAATTCTATTCAAGTTCACATTCCATACTTTAAAAGGGACACCAGGCCACCAAATGATCTTGTGATAAAACGACCTTCCAACCTTACTAAGGCTGCGTAGAAGGACTTAACAAAAAATTTACCTCTTTTCGCTTCAATCCAACTCCATCTATCCACCTCTCTCGGATTTCGCCTAAAGCTATTCATAAGATTTAGAAGGCCAGAAAGTCATCTATCTCCTAATTCGTTGAGGTTTATCCTGAGAGTAAAATTTTAAACCCCACTACCCGTGTTATGATCAAAATGCTCATCAATGAACCCTTTTTTTTTTTTTTTTTTGTAGGGATAATTGGGCCCACTGCTACATTATAGGTGGCGCCACACTGAAAGAGTGGCAGACGTCAACACTATCACCAGCAGAATGACCCTATTCATTAGCCTCTATTGCATGCATTCCACTGAATCCTTTAAGAGTCGATCCACAAAAATTTTATTGACTCCCCAGAACCATACTCCAAGTTAATGAAATTACCTAAACAAGAAAACATTTTACTATGAATGCCCAAAGACCTACCCGACTCATCCTCACCTCCTTAGGGTCTGAGTCCAAAAGCATCCTATACTTATTAGTTATCACTTTCCTTTCATAAACTGTACATTTCCGTACCAAATTGCCACAACCATTTCCAAAGAAGAGCTAATTATAAAATTTCAACCTCCTCAGACAAAGACCCCCAACCTCCATGGGACAGCATTCTTCCAATCCACTAAGTGAAAAAATTCCTGGCACCCACCTTATCATTCCACGAGAAATCCCTAATGCTTTTTTTGTGATAAACAAGAAAACTTTACTCATCAAAAAATTAAATAAATAAACTTTATTAGGCCAAAAGCCAAAATTCCTAATACTTCGCTCAATCTTTGAAGATACTGTATATTAAAACAGAATACAGTTGATAGATCTACGCAAAAGAGGAAAAATGCTAACACCTCACAATATCTAGAAATGAGTTTGCAAGATCATATCAGAAAAACATTTTATCCCTAATTAATAATTAGTGTGTCTAATAATGTCTACTAACAACACTCTCAAACGAATGATGAAGGTATTATTTAGCTGTCCTGGCCTGTGTTCAGCATTACCAGAGATGAACCAAGTATACATTGAAATTAATAACAATGAATCACAATGCCATAATAGAACAAGAACAAACAATAGAATTATGAAATAGTTTTCATCTCCAGGATAATAGCATCTGCAAAGATGAACCAAAAAAGAGAATATACTAAATCCTAACCTAGAAAATTGAATGCAAGGAAAGCTTGAACAGACAATGAGAACAAGCAACATACTTTGTCGCAGATATGGCATCAAAAGATCACATACCTTAAACCAGATACAGAATGCCGTTGTCTTAATTGACCCAATTCACTTGCCGCCACTGAAGGCGGTCTCTCATCCTCAGTAGATCTTTCATTTCGTAAGAATCGACCTCTAAGTAATGACTGGAAAATGAGATGGTATCAAATTTCCATGCTATAGTTATATATGAAACCAAAAGTATTCCATGACTAAACAGATTTTGAAGTGGTTGCATACTAAATAATATAGTATGTAGTTAATGAAGCATGATAGCAAATGAAATGTATAAAACTGTTGATGAAAAATGGCCATCAAGTTCTAACTTGCAAGTAACAACATGAAACACACAATATATGGTTACACTGTAATATTATCAACAAATCATTCATTTCGAGGAAACTTTTAAAAGTGAAGATTGTAAGTCGGGAATTCATAGAAACTATTAAATAAAAAGAAACTTGAAACAGAACAAGAATTGATCTTAGGATCAGTAGATTATCCACTTTTCTTCTTTTTTTTTTTGGATTGAAGACAAATTTATTAAAAATAGAAAGGAATGCATGGCAGATACACCCCTGAAGAGGAAAGGGCTCTAACTGGTTACAATTGATTTCCAGCCAAAAACACAATCATGATATTTTAGACTATAAAAGGGTAAGAAGAGGCAACCAACTAGAAAGCAGAGACACAACTCTGTCCGGTACATTGCAATGGGCATCTTCAAAAACACACTGGTTTCTTTCCTTCCATATAACCAAGCATATGGCAGTGGGAACACACCTCCATTTCATTCTACCCCTAGCTAAAAGATCATTCATAGAGGTCTGAATCCATTCCACAAGCACCTCAGCTTTGGAACAAGAGTGAAGCAGGTCTATTGACACAGGAATTTGCATCCACCCAAAGTACCTTACAAATGGGCACCTGAACTTACTATAGCTAAACTTTTTGGCCATTCAATAGACACTGTAGTAATTAATTATAAATGAACAAGACCATTGTAAATTTGCTCAGACATTATCACATCTTCCACCAGAGAGCCCCCTAAAAAAAAATCAATAATAAATATAAAAATAAACATAAAAAATGCAGAAAAAAGAAGCAACAATTATCAGAGGGTACGAACTCAGAAGCCAGGACAACCAAGTAAATTGATACTGTGATACATAAGGTAAACAATGAAGATATCACTGGTTTAACGAGACCAAGAGAAGATTCAACCAGACAGATAATCCTCAATTACTATAGCATTTCTTTAGGCACAACATCTTACCTGCAGCACCCTTCAATCCATGCTAGTAAAAAGAATGTACAGTGTAAGTTGACACAATTACTAGGTACATTCATTCATTTCCAAGATGTTCTACAGTATACCTACCTAGAACTCAATTTGGGCATGGCACAACTCCCACCAGTTGTCATTGTTATTATTATTGATTTTTAATGAACTCACCAGTTTTCATTACAGGCTTCTGAATGAACCCTAACTGCTATAGAAACTAAATTCAATCTATATGAAATATTTGAATCTAGACTTTAAAAAAAAAATATATATATATATATATATATATATGTAATATTTAAATCTAAAATTAAGCTAAACAAAGCTTTATCTTTTATAAAAGATAATAGAAGAACAGTTCTAGTTTGTCTAAAGACCAAAAACCAAATAAATAAACCTTAATAAACTTGGCAGTTTCTAATGCATAGGCACCTTTACATTTAACCTGAAGTAATGGATTTAGTTCCAAGTTCCCGGGGAAATTAACATCACTATCACTTGATTGGCCTATTGCAGGAAAACCATCTTTGGACTTCCATGTTATCAGATTCAAGTACAACATAAGTAAACATCTAAAAAACATTATTAAAACAATCCTTTTATATATAAAGTTTCTAAGCAGCCAAGACAACATTATTACACTTTTTAAGTCGGCAGCCAAGGCAACATTATTAAATTTATTATGCCCTTGTGATGGGGTTCGAGGACTAGAAAGAGATTGAAAATATTAAAATGTATAGCAGGTGAAAGTCTCTTAAAGACAAAGCTAAAATGGAGTTTCTTAATGGGCCCTACAGACCAAGGTAAACCACACCATGGATGTCATATTAAGTGGGAGTTGTGGGACAACCTTCAATGGGGAGCGACTGCGTTACATTGGTCCCACTCTTTTCTAAAGTCTAGAAGAAAATCTCTAGTCTAAGGATATATCAGTAATTTCTTGTTTCTTCCTAATATACATTTATAGTCTTATTTTTGCAACAAAACTTGTTATTTTTGTACGACATAAGAATTAAAGTATCTTTGTATCATTTTAGTTGGATTTTCTTTTCTAATAGTGTTATTTTTTTTTTCCCTTTGGGTTTGATTTTCTTTGTTAGTGCAAATAGTGTTCTTTGTTGGGATAAGGCTGTTTGTTGTTGTTGTTGTAGTGCAAATCGGGATGGGGAACTAGGCTTGGTCATTCAACACGTTGGCCTATAAATACATTTTCTCTCTTATATTGAAAGCAACGAAAGAAGTTAAAGTTTGCCCTCTTGTTTACTCTTGCTTTAATGAACTCCAAGGTGTTGTTAATGATGGATTCCATTAACTATAATTGCAATAAAATACATAATAGTTAAAGGTGGACTCTTCGACCTTATCTCTTTCTCTTTCTCTTATTCTTTCTTCTATTGTCTTCTGTTATTGAATCTCTTTAAACCAAAACACATTGTATACTGTTGCAGCCTTTCTTTCTTTTTCTTTTTTTTTCCTTTTTTTTTTTTGTGGAGAAAGTAAGGTAATTTATTAAAAAGAAAAAGAAAGGCAAATACAACCCAAGCAAAGGCCTTCAGCATGAGAAATGCAAGGCAAGGATCGATAAAACTACAAAATACAAAGAGGAAAAGGAAGGAACCGTCAGTATTCAAAAATGTATTTATCCCAATCATAGAGCCATGTTCTAAAAGGAGGGAGGTTGGGCACCGATGGAGACAGCCATGAATGGATCTTTGAGAGCATAGCATCCACAAGCTTACGAGGGGGATTGGAATTGCCCTAAAAATTTTGTTGATTGCATTCTTCCCATATGGTCCAACAAATTGCCAGCGGAATTAGACTCCAAACTGCCAAGCCCAACTGATTAGGGTCCCTAAAGCGTTGATAGAGCCAGCTCTCAAGGATGATCCTCATCGAACCAAGCCACACCCACACAACACTGAATCTAAGAATCATATGGGACCAAAGAGTGGCCACGACCAGGCAATGCATGAAGAGATGGCCTGAAGACTCTCCTGCCGAGGCGCACATACAACTCCAATTGGGGGCAATGAAACCCCGGCGAATGAGATTATCAAGAGTAGGAGCGCGGTCCCACCAAAGCTCCCATAAGGAAAAAGAGATTTTTGTTGGGATCTGAGAGTTCAATATAAAACTGGTCGGAAAGAGAGAAAAAGAAAGAGATTTTGGTTGGGAATCAAAGCATTAAACATTGATTTTACCAAGAAGCCCTTCTCCACATCTAATGACCAAACACGCTCATCCTCTGCCTACCCATCCCCTAGATCATACCCCTCCAGGATCTCCATGAATCTGCCCGTGTCCTCAATCTCCCAACCATTGAGGTTTCTTCTAAGATGAAGATTTCAAGAACAGAAAACATGCATTCTAATCATAAGGCTCTCTTATGTAAGTGGCTTTGGAGGTTTGGGTTTGATCGTGATGCGTTATGGAGAATGGTAATGGAGAATTACTATTGCAGCCTATTTGTTTACTGTTTCAGTCACTTAGTCTGTGACAACAGTCAGACCACCCCTTTTAGCTCTTATTTCATCCCTAATAATCCATATTCCAGCTCTACTTAGTTACAATAGTAGATCCAACCTTTGTAGCTGCATAGTCACCCCTTCCTTGTGTCCACAGTACTGCTGCAAAATTCTATAAAGCAGTATCAAAACACTAAGATCATAACCTTCCACCTTGTTTCCTTACCATCTTATATCTTCACCCTCTATAATCCTTTCCCTTCCAGTCTATAAGCCTAAACCCGAACCTCATACCCCTTAAATCTAAGTCCACCTATTAGATACTTATGAGAGTTTTTCTGGCATCATGTTGTCTACAGGTAATAATAAAATAAAAAATTACCCATTAGTATTAATCCAATATTTATATAAAAATAATTATTTTCTCATATACTATTTATATTGCTGCAACTAAGAAAACTGTTTTTTGGTTCACCGAATCTGACACTCAATACCCATGTCAAGTTCTGATAAAGTAGAGAAATGTTATTGAGAAGCTGAGAAACTGATGGGATTAGTTTGGGATTTGTTGACTCCATTCATCTTCTTCAGGAGAATGTTTTAGTTTGGGATGCTGAGGGGATGTGTTGAACTGGATGGATTCATAGATATAAATAACCTGAACTAATTTGGTCAGTAGGGGTTGTCATGATCGGTCATCTTGAATATTGTGGTCTGTCTTCAATTTCTGACAGTTTCATGGTTTTATCTGGTGTGCCTTAGTACTAGCTATGTAGGGGTTTGGAATTGCTTTGTTTCCTTTCTTTGTTCTTCTTGGGGTTGTCTCATTCTCATCCCTCTCCATTCTTGTCTCTCTTCTTTTCTTTAAAAAGAAAATGATAAATTAATAAAATCAGCACTTACCAGGAAAAGAGGGAAAAAAACTGTAACCTAGGTACTATATGTGAATATAAATATCAGAAACGAATATCTGCTGTGTTTGCAGGAAGAAAATTGATCAAAGTACCAGCATTGCATACCCAATTTGTCTTAACTAAAGAAAGAAATACTCCATGCATGACCAACTTGAATGCACCTAATATGTGATCAAATTCTACAAAGAAACCCCAAAGTCGTTCCACAAGTCACACCACAAAATTTATTGGCCTGATAACAAATTAAAAAACATAGCTAAGACTATGATTCAGCATTAATAAAATTAATGCAACTCTCAATCCCTGTTAAGGACCTTTTTTATTTTTAGGATAATTATCCCTGTTAGGGATCTTCAACCGGTAAATTCTCATGTCCCACAGGCCTACAATGAAGTGCC